>APFE031055357.1:187230-205418 GCA_000404065.3 Pinus taeda | reverse complement strand
TTGATGTCATGATGTCATAACTGATAACTTAATATAACCATGATGAATATATGATATGGTCTGACTTTATCATCTAACAATGCATGATAGCATTATAGACATGTTTATGGCATGAATGAAGATGACTGAAGTGGATTTCCATTCATAGGGAGAACCTCCCCATAAGATCCCTTCTCCTATTTCCATTTGCATTATTATTGTTAAAGTATGATTTATGGGCATGAATAGACAAATATATGACATTGTTGATATGCAGCAAAGTTCTGATCTAAGGGGAGAGAGTTTTTCTTTGCTCTAAACCTCAGTCGCATGGAAGCAAAGTTACAGGTGTGATTGTAGCCTCTTAGCCGCACAGAAGTAAGGTCAAGGGTGCAAATAGAGTCTCCAAACCACACAGAGGAAGGCCTATGGGTATGAATATGCCTATTGGATACAAAAATGAAGTTTTGTGCATGAAATCACATGTTCACCTGAAGGATGTCAATCTTACAGATGTGGAGCAAACATCAAAAATATCTATGAGTTGGAAAGTTTGATTGTTTTCTATAATATGAATATATGAAATGAACTTATGTTTGCAAGTGGTTGGGACATGCATATAGATATGTCATTATGTTTAAAGTTTGCGATATAAGAGTTCGACATGATTTGGATTATTGATATAGATGAGCAGTGTTTGGAGTTTTGACATGATGCTTGATAATGACTTAGAACTTTGACTTGATGTTGAGATATGTTTTTGACTATAGATCTATCTATGATAGAAAACTAGGGATTTGATCTGATGACTAATGATTTTATTCGATGATTGATTACTTGCCTTGATGAGAATGATATATGAACTTCTAATGACTAATATTGGTATTCGATAATGGTTTTGTATTGGCCTCCTCATTCTTAGCACATTGGTTGAAGTATTGACAGTTGTGATTCAGTATGAAGCTATCTCCATGAATGGTTGGAACCTGCATGACTTATCCTTGGTGTATGCATTTTCATCTAGTGACTTATATTATGATCATGAGGATGATTTAATTAAATTTGGATTGATATTTATTATGACAACTTGTTGGCATGATAATAGATGAAGTCATGACTTAATGAGATCTCTACCTTTCACCTGGTCTAAAGAATATGATAATGTGATATTGTGATGATCTTGATATTGGTTTTGATCTGGAATCTAAACTTTGATAAACTGACTTAGTTGATTTGAATGTACAATATTGTGAGTCTGAGCATATTCGTCTGGAAAAGTATTATGTTCGCAGAGAGTACTATATGAAGCAAGCTCCTCGATCTAGAGATGTTTGCATTGACAGTTATCTGGTGAAGCCAAGATGATGCATTGATCCAAACCTCTACTTCATAAGTGTTCCAAGGTACAACTTTGATTTTGAATTTGGTTTTATACACTAATGGTATACTCGTGATAGGAAATGCGCCTATGATGATCAAAGTAATAGGGAGATGGCTTTTGAACCTCGAAATGACAAACCATGGCATGATGAATCGATTTCTGAAGTTGGGAAAATAAAATCTATATTGCGAAGCTATTGAAGAAGTATTGGAAAGTGGAAATGCAAATCCTTGAACACTCCAATTGAATTTCAAGAAGTAGTGAAAAGATACTATTGAACTTGACTTAAAAACCGACAATTGATTGAAGCATTGATGTTTGGTTTAGAACATCCATCTGTATATATATATGATGTGCATAGAACCTAAGTCGATTCATGATTGAGCTGCTTCATTCACATTGATTTGATGCCTAGCATCCTTAAAATTACTTGCATGGGAAGATCTTACTTGGGTGTATTGATGATGATTAGATTGTTATTGATGAGATGAGCACATTTGGATGTTGCCTTAGTATGAGATCTGCTATGATAAGAGGATGGGAGGTCCATAGCACGACCGAGGTTGAATACGATGTTTCTAGCATGACTAGCCATGTGGCAGGATGAAGAAGCTCCTTGGAGAATCGTCCGAGTAGGATCTGGATATGACATGGATACATTATGATGACAAAAAGTGAGAACTGATTGGAAAAAAATCATGCATATCATTGGGAATAAGATACCTTCATATATTGAGACAATGTTGTTGTACGAGACAAGCTCGGGCTTGTGATTAGCACCTCCTTGAGAGGGAGGACAAATATGCTATCATTTTTGTGATATATATGATTATTTATGTTCTAATATGATATTTGATGTCATGTCATGTATGAACAGGAGACAGCTGCTATGCGACATGATGATTACTAGATATGAGCACGATTATATGTTTCTAATCTACAGAGAGTGGGATTGATCGAGAAAACTGAGCCAAATCTTCCTCCCCTATTTGAACTCCTAGGGTGTGGAATTAAGATAGAGAGCTCCTGGGGTTGAGGGAACTCTAGACAATAGGGTGTCATTGTTGATTTCTAGTAGCATCAGATGTGATCTAAGTCTCAAATTTTGCATGGGAAGCTTGGGCACATACATTCCAAAGAACATAGAAATTATTTTAGGAAATTCCACCCAAAAACAGTTGTATTAAAATAATTAATTATTTTTAACGGGACCCTAAGTCTAAACTTAGGAAAATAAAATAATTAAAGTGTATTAATATACATTGTGGATTTAATTTCTAGAAGAAGACGATGATCAAGCAAAAATGATCTTAGCCATTGATTAGCTTCTAATCTGGGTCATTGATTGTCAACAAGGAGATTATTTAAGGAGGCTTGAGGGTCACTTAGAAAGACACATAGAGAGTTCAGAAGTTCAGTTTTATGAAACAAAGCAGAGAAGCTACCGAGAGAATTTTGATAGTGAGATTTTGCAGTGAGGGGTAGTGATAGTTGGGTTGGAGTATCTTCTCCAAGACCCAGGATATGCAACAAAGAGGAAAAGAGACACTAGGAGGAGGCAACACAGACCCAAGAGGGGTTGACGTTGGGCCAAAAGGGCCCACGTAGAGCTCCATGCAGAGCCAGAAGGGCTCACGCAGAAGTAGTGTAGTCTTCCAGCAGAAGTCTGAGATTTGTCGGGGAATTGGCGTATGTTCTGAGAGGGTTGATGTCAGAGCTCCAGGAGGCAAGTAGACTCGGCGCAGAGTTGAAACATAGCCTTTGAGGCTAACGCAGGGTCAACACAGAGATAGTCGGGGATAGTTGGTTCAGTTGTCGGGTCAGTCGGGACTTGTCGAGTAGAGTGAGGTAATCTCACTAAGTTTTTATGCCAGTTTATTTCTCTAGAATTCCAGAAGGGCATCCAGAGTTGTAACCATAATACTTCTATATAATAATAAAAACCCTCAAATCTGTTGCATCGGTTTTCTTGCATTGGGTTTTTCCGGGGACATTTATCCAAAAAATACTATGTCACTTGTGTGTATCATTCTCTATTGTTCTATTCTTGTTTTGGAAAAATAAATTAATTAAGTGAATGTTGCAGTTGTATTAGCTTCGATATTTGTTGTAGGACGCAGTGAATAATTTGTTTCAGTAATTAACAAATAGGATAAGTTTAATCAGTTGTTGCAATAGTAGATTCGGGTGGGATTCTCAAAATTTCACATGGTATCAGAGCTAGTGCAGGTGAAACAAGAAGAATAGTGCTAGAGAACCAGCACTGAGCAGAAGAGGGAGATCGAAAAAGTTGCAAGAGGCAGCAATTTGAAACTCGAGAGGTTTTGTGTATTTCTAGCTGGAGGTTTGAATTTCAAGGTAGTCTCTCTCTGAGTGATTCGACAAAGAGAAGGAATTCCAGTTCGAGATCTTGTCGTGGCAAAGGGAGCTGCATTGAAGCCTCAACATGTGAAGAAGTTGGTGGGATGCAATGTTTTCTATAGGTCGTTTTGTTGGACAAAAAGACGTCATAAGAGAAGGGAGAAGTATTGTGAGGGAACTTTTCCTCGGTAAGACTTCCCGCCAAGAAGTCCCTTTCTTATTGGCTGAGCAGCGGCAGTAAGAACCAAAGAGGAGATTCTCGACATTTTTTAGTGGCAAAGATGGCAACCAGTGGCTTGAGGTATCAGGATAGGTTGAACGGAGCATCCAACTATGTCATCTAAAAGGATAGAATGTCATTCCTTCTAGATGAGCATGTCCTCAAGACATATGTCGACAACGTGGTGGTTGTGCCTGTAGATGTCGATCTGTTGAAGAAGTATTGAGCTAATATGGCAAAGGCAAAGAGAATGATCCTCGATGGAGTGAAGGATCATGTGGTATGTCACACTGCTAGCAGAGGGACTGCTAAGGAGATGTGGGACGCATTGTCTACATTGTATTAGGGATCTTCTGAGCAGCGGAAGATGTACTTGGAGTATAAGTTGAGATCTACTCAGATGCAGAAGGGGGAGTGTGTGGATCCATTCCTCATGAAGCTTCAGGAGACCTATGATGAGTTATCTGTTGTGGGGTCTATGCCTCAAGACTTAGAGTTGGTTAGACTAGCCCTAAATTATGTCTTAGATGAGTGGTAAGTCTTTGTCCAGAGTATGTTGGGTAGGGTGACTTTGCCAAATTAGGATGAGGTGTGGGCAACGCTCAATCAAGAGGAGCTAAGGAGAGATCTAGTCAAGTGTAAACTTGACAGAAGCAACAGCAGTGGGTCAAAGCCCAAGGAGGAGGAGGATAATGCAGCCCTTGCATCTAAGGCGCAGTGGGAGCAGCAGAGGTGTAAGAAGGACATTTCGAAGATAAAGTGCATCAGGTGTGGTGAGATGGATCACTCCCCTCGGGAAGAAGGAAAAATATGAGAAGAACGATCCGAAGGTTGCACCCATGAAGATCGAGGAAGAGGAGTTCACCATGACAGCCGAGATACCTCCAGGAGGGAGGTGGGTTGATTTAGATTTGTAGTTCAAAAGAGCTATGGATGGGCAAGATCCTTGAGGAGACCACCTCTTAGATCATTCCTTGCTACGAGAGCCCATATTAAAAGTAGCAGGATGGACTAGTGTCGGTTGGTGTCGAGGAGTGTTGGAAAGATAGTTGCAGTGGCTAGGAGCGCCAGAAACTAAACAATGTAGAGTTGAGTTGGCAGCAGTGCAGATGGCACAGAGTAGTAGTCAGCAACATCACAATAGATACAAAGGGTCAGCGCAGAGACTAGTAGCAGTCAGGCTTCAGCATTCACACAGTATCATATTGAACACAGTTAGTTTAGTAATTTGGGATGTTTTTACATTGTCGATGGGGTAGCAAAAACAGTTTGCAGTGCAGTGGCAGTGGCAGTGTCAACAATAAAACGGATGCAAAAATTCAAAGGGAGTTGCAGTACAGATGCAGTGTTGACAATGGCAGGGTCAGCACTAGTACAGATGCAGCATTTTTACAGTAGTTGTGGACAACATGTTAGACATCAACAGTGCAAAGGACAATGATATGAAGTCAGTGTGATGCTTCAATGGGAGGTATTGCTAGAGCACATTCCTCGCTAAGAGGGAGTGTTGGTTTCTGGTAGCATCGAATGTGCTCTAAGTCTCAAATTTTGCAGGGAAGCTTGGGCACATTTATTCCAAAGAACCTAGAAATCGTTTTGGAAAATTCCACCCATAGACAGTGGTATTAATTATTTTTAATGGGACCCTAAGTCTAAACTTAGGAAAATAAAATAATTAAAGGGTATTAATATAAATTATGGGTGTAACTTCTAGAAGAAGATGAGAATCAAGCAAAAATGATCTTGGCCATTGATTAGCTTCTAATATGGGTCGTTGAATGTCAACGAGGAGATTATTTAAAGAGGCTTGAGGGTCACTTGGAAAGACACACAGAGAGTTCAGAAGTTCAATTTTCTAAAGCAGAGCACAGGAGCTGCCATGAGAATTTTGATTGTGAGCTTTTGCAGTGAGTGGCAATGATAGTTGGGTTGGAGTATCTTCTCCAGGACCTAAGATACGCGGCAAACAGGAAGAGAGACACCAGAAGGAGGTAGTGCAAACCCAAGAGGGGTTCACGTTGGTCCAGAAGGGCCCACACAGAGCTTGATACAAAGCCAGAAGGGCTCACGCAGAAGCAACGCAATGTTCCAGCAGAGGTCCGAGATTTGTCGGGGAATTGACGTATGAACCAGGAGGGTTGACGCCAAAGCTCCAGGAGGCAAGCAGACTCGGCGCAGAGTTGATGCAGAGCTTTTGAGGCTGACACAAGGCCAGCACAGAGATAGTCGGGGACAGTTGGTTCAGCTCTCGAGTCAACCGGGACTTGCCGGGTAGAGTGAGGTAATATCACTTATTTTTTGTGCCAATTTATTTCTCTATAATTGGAATGCCAAAAGGGCATCCAGAGTTTTATTCAGAATACTTCTAAATAATAATAAAAACCCTTAGATTTGTTGCACCGGTTTTCCCACATTGGGTTTTTCCAAGGACATTTGTCCAAAAAATAATGTCACTTGTCTGTATCTTTCTCTATTGTTTTGTTCTTGTTTTGGGCAAATAAATTAATTAAGTGAAGGATGCAATTGTATTATCTTAGATATTTATTGTAGGAAGTAGTAAATAATTTGTTTCAGTAATTAAAAAATAGGAAAAGTTTAATCAGTCGTTGTAGTAGTAGATTCGGATGGGATTCTCGAATTTTCACAATCACCCCTATCCGTTACCCATAGTGTTGGAGTCGTAGCTCACCCTATCTTGGTCTTTGCAAAGTATACCCCAGTTGGCATCATAACCACAAGCAAGGCTAGTTGGGATTGTTCCTCCTCGTTTGGCCAACGAGTTGAGGAGGCTTGGAGGCATGTGATCCTTACCTCTTGGTAAGTTCGGTATCTTGTCCAATCTCGGATTATGATGTAGGTGTTCTGCCACATGATGCTTGAGGGTCATTGTTGGGAAGATCAATAGGCAATAGGATGGGTTGAGTAGTAGCTCCCTTGTATCACCTATTTCTCGATATGAGGTCGTAGTAGTAGCTCCCCCATGAGATTCTGGGTTGAGATATGCTCCTTTGATGATATGCTCTCTGATGATGATACGGATCGTATATTTGACTCCCCAACGATATTCCCAGGTAGTAGCCCGCTAGCAGAGATTCAGGGTAGTAGCCCGCCCACAGAGATTCTGGGTAGTAGCCCTGTGACAGAGATTTCAAGTAGTAGCCCGACGAATAGAGGGTGGTAGCTTAGGCTCCCCTCTAATGACAAATTATTCTTCTAGATTCGAGAATGTTCAGCATATGAGCAAGGACAATCAAGAGATAAGAAAGAATGAGCAAGAGAGTAATTGAGATGATCAGAGATGATACGTGATGATGATATACTTGAGATTGGGTATGATTTGATGACAGGATACACATGACATGATGCAGGTGGAATTCTCCCTAGTTGAGAGGGAGTGTTAAAAATATGCAATAGTGGTCAAATTCCATTTTAGATAGCTCACCTGAAAGAGATAATAATTTCATTCCTCCTTTTGAGAGGTCTAAAATCGACCTAAGAATCACTCAAATCAGATAAGGGAAAGCGTACTTATGAAGAAAATCTCACATGTTAATATTTCATAAGGTTGGCCCTAAAGCAAAGTGGACCACCTTGAAAGGCTATAAATACAAATGCCCTCTAACTCATTTGGACATAATAATAAGGCACTCTTCTATCTTGTTTTTGGCTCACACAGGTCTAAGGCTCGTCCCTGGAGGATCAGGTTTGCTTTGAAGTGAAATTGCAAGGTTTGAGGCTTGCATCTGTGATTTAGGGTTTTGGGCCCTAGTCGTAGTTACAGAAAATGAAGGATTCAATTGTAGTCGCACGCACAAAAGCTCATTTGTGCGACTAGAGCCTTCTAGTCACACGGACAACTCTCCATCCATGCAACTAAGGGTTTAGGGTTTCCACAGACCAGATATGACCCCAATAACTCACATGACAAACTTAAGGTAGCGACTGGGAAAGTTATAGTCGCTCGCATGACACCTCCGTGCAACCGGGATCTAAAAGATGAAATCTCAATCTTACAAAGATTTTGCTCAGTGACCGCAGGGTTCAACAGTTGACTGTAGAAAGTGACAGTTCATTACAGTCTTCGGAATCACAACTTTGAGCATATACATTGTTGGGTTCATTTCATGGATGTTGTAGTTGTTTTGCTGGTTATTTACATAGAATGAAGATATGGATCATTGTACTATCTTTTGCGGAATCATTTGAGGACAATCTAATAAAAGGAATTTGCAAGGGTTTTCCCCATAATGGATTTTCCCCTGATCTCCGACCAATCCTGGTGTCTCTATGTGTGAATCTTTTTCTTCTATTGTTCCTTTATGTTCCGTTGCATTGATGATGATGATATTATTTTTTATACATAGTTGCATATGATGATGAATAATGATGTAAATCTAAATAACTTTTATGATGTTATGGGGTGAACTTAATGTGTTAATGAAGAAATGGAATTATCAAAGAAAAAACAATATAGCCCTAAGAAAAATTAACAAATCAAACATTTAGGCCTTGAAAACTCTTTTGACACTTCACTACTGCTAAGGAATAGTACTCTCAATTTATGTGATCTCTTGTACACAACCTATCTTAAATGCTAATCAAGTATTCATGCCTAATAAACTCGGTATTTTTGAACACTTTACTTACATGGGAGAGTACTCTTATATTATGTGTCAATCTTGTACACAACATAACTTGTGTCACACCGAGTGTGGAGAAAACATTGAAAGATTAAGATCATCTGGAATCAAAGCATTTGTGCATGTAAAATAAGCAACCAAATATCCCTGATGGGGGTATCATTAATGAAGTCTGTAATGGCAGCTAAACACTTGATTAGCATGTGGAGGGTTCAAATGGGGTGGTAGGGATGATGGTTGTTGGGGTGTGTGCCACACCCTACATCTATCATTTCCGAGTCCCCGTGTGGCGTTTACCCCGTTTCCTATAGAGGGTTAACCTAACCCCATCCCATCACAATAAATGCATGGCAGAGGTATAATTAGGGGAGCGATACAACATTTAGTTAGTACAGAGATGGAGTTCCTTCTGATGGGTGGATTGGCTATTGTAGTTATGGATCCTGACATGCAAACTTGTGAGCTCATTGATGAGTGCTTGTACCATGGGAGGATTGTGGGTTTCAAGTGATGTGCCAGACATCACACTTGTTTGTGCCTAGACTTCGCATACAATGGCAAAAGTTGTTTGAAATTGGGTGCAAAGATGTCGTTCCTCCATTATATGTGCATGGGTTTATATTAGGGTGGCGACTTTGCAAATATATTGGGGGAGGTGTACAAGATTCCTTACTCCTCGCCTACTCTTGGTCACCGTATACTTCGTTTCTTAGGGTGGTTGCCTTCATCTCCTTCATCAATTTATGGATGTCTGCTTTTATGTTTATACGACGACCTTAAAGTGGCTTGATTTGTGCAGTGTTGTGAGAACAAGAGGGTCAATGTTTTTTGTATTATTCCTTCATTTCATAGGAACTAGCCCTCCCTTTGGGTTGGTGGCAATTCTCCCTACCTCGTTGCTTCAGGGCTCTCATATGTCAAGGATTTCCTTTAGTTGCCTAGTTCTAGTATTCCTTTAGTTGCCTAGTTCTAGTATGTGGGGCTTGGTACCCAAGTACTTTCTCCAGTTGGTTTTAAAGGTGTCAAGTTAGTTTCTAACTCTCTGTGGCAGGATTTTCCCTCAATTGTGTCATTCTGGTTTGTGAAATCGAGTAGCCGCGAACTTTTTCTATTTTGTTTCAAAGTTGCTAATTTCATTGTCAATTTCTTTTTCGATATACCTCTTTGTTCCTTTTCTAATTTTGTGCCTTCCTAGCAGGGGTTCATTCGGTGGTCTGGATTGATGATACCTTGATATTTGAACAACATCCCTTCTTGTTCACTCTTCGTAAGCCTCCTCATTCTCACATTTGGGTACCCCTTTTCATTTGGAGGTATTTCTATAATTCTACCCCTTTGTTATCAATCTCCATCTCCACACATTTGATTAACAAGAGTCGGGTTGGTCTTGATAGTTTCACAGGACCTTTATTACTATACGGTCTTTGTCATGACAGTGTTCGAGTACAATCAACTCCTTCAGTTTTCATAGTATATCATCCTTTTAGTTCGCAAAGGTTTAGAGTCCATTTCAAATGTCAGTCACACTCGTTTCCACTAGTCTTTATGGCTCCTCGGCAAACAGTGTTGAGTCGCAGAGTGGTGCAAGCGGTTCTTCACATTGACATTAGTTGTTTAGTTGGGAGTCTATGGCTAATTACTTTGATTTGGTCCCTCCTGAGGTCAAAAAGGAAATTATACTTTTTGAATCAAAGGAGTTGAGTGATCGGGCATATTTTTTAGATTCAAAAGTGGGAAGTGTCTCACTAAAGTGGATACTAGACCCGAGGAAATTTAGGAAGCGCAAGCTTCATTTCCTCCATTCTCTCACAGTGCATCAACAGATGGAAACTCTGTTACGAATGTTACTCAAAGATAAGCAGTTAGAAAACTATAAATTGTTTGCAGGGTAGGAGGACATCAAGCGAATTCTTCGAAATCTCCACTATAGTTTGGATGATATTGTATCTTGGATGGTAAGGGTTGAGAAATTGGTGGTTTTCCCTCAATTGTGTCATTCTAGTTTGTGAAATTGAGTAGCCGCGAACTTTTTCTATTTTGTTTCAAAGTTGCTAATTTCGTTGTAAATTTTCTTTGTCGATATACCTCTTCAGTCCTTTTCTCATTTTGTGCCTTCCTAGCGGGGGTTCATTTGATGGTTTGGATTGATGATACCTTGATATTTGAGCAACATCCCTTCTTGTTCACTTTTCGTAAGCCTCCTCATTCTCACATTTGGGTACCCCTGTTCTTTTGGAGGTATTTCTATAATTCTACTCTGTTATCAGTCTCCATCTCCACACATTTGATTAACAAGAGTCAGGTTGGTCTTGATAGTTTCACAAGACCTTTATTACTATACGGACTTTGTCATGACAGTCTTCGAGTATAATCAACTCCTTCAGTTTTCATAGTCTATCATCCTTTTAGTTCGCAAACGTTTAGAGTCCATTTCAAATGTCAATCACACTCCTTTCCACTAGTCTTTATGGCTCTTCGGCAAACATTGTTGAGTCGCAAAGGTGGTGCGAGCGGTTCTTCACACCAACATTAGTTGTTTGGTTGGGAGTCTATGGCTAATTACTTTGATTTGGCCCCTCCTGAGGTCAAAAAAGAAATTCTACTTTTTAAATCAAATCAGTTCAATGTTCGGGCATATTTCTTAGATTCAGAAGTGGGAAGTGTCTCACTAAAGTGGATACAAGACCCGGGGAAATTTAGGAAGCGCAAGCTTCATTTCCTCCATTCTCTCACAGTGCATCAACAGATGGAAACTTTGTTACGAATGTTACTCAAAGATAAGCAGGTAGAAAACTATAAATTGTTTGCAGGGTAGGAGGACATCAAGCAAATTCTTCAAGATCTCCACTAAAGTTTGGATGATATTGTATCTTGGATGGTAAGGGTTGAGAAATTTGTGGTTTTCCCTCCATTATGTCATTCTGGTTTGTGAAATCGGGTAGCCGCGAACTTTTTCTATTTTGTTTCAAAGTTTCTAATTTCGTTGTAATTTTTCTCTGTCGATATATCTCTTCAATCCTTTTCTCATTTTGTGCCTTCCTTGCGAGGGTTCATTCAGTGGTCTGGATTGATGATACCTTGATATTTGAGAGACATCCCTTCTTGTTCACTCTTTGTAAGCCTCCTCATTCTCACATTTGGGTACCCCTTTTCGTTTGGAGGTATTTCTGTAATTCTACTCCTTTGTTATCAGTGTCCATCTCCACACATTTGGTTAACAAGAGTCAAATTGGTCTTGATAGTTTCACAGGACCTTTATTACTATATGGTCTTTGTCGTGACAGTATAATCAACTCCTTCAGTTTTCATAGTCTATCATCCTTTTAGTTTGCAAAGGTTTAGAGTCCGTTTCAAATGTCAATCACACTTGTTTCCAGTGGTCTTTATGGCTCCTCCTAAAAGACTGTTGAGTCGCAGAGGTGGTGCGAGTTGTTCTTCACACCAACATTAATGTTTTGGTTGGGAGTCTATGGCTAATTACTTTGATTTGGTCCCTCCAGAGGTCAAAAACGAAATTCTACTTTTTGAATCAAAGGAGTTCAGTGATCAGACATATTTCTTAGATACATAAGTGGGAAGTGTCTCACTAAAGTGAATACTACACCCGAGGAAATTTAGGAAGTGCAAGTTCCATTTCCTCCATTCTCTCACAGTCCATCAACAGAGGGAAACTCTGTTACGAATGTTACTCAAAGATAAGTAGGTAGAAAACTAGCAAGGTAGGAGGACATCAAGCGAATTCTTCGAGATCTCCACTAAAGTTTGGATGATATTGTATCACGGATGGTAAGGGTTGAGAACTTTGTGGTTTTCCCTCAATTGTGTCATTCTAGTTTGTGAAATCGGGTAGCCGCAAACTTTTTCTATTTTGTTTCAAAGTTGCTAATTTCGTTGTAAATTTTCTTTGTCGATATACTTCTTCGGTCCTTTTCTCATTTTTTTCCTTCCTAGCGGGGGTTCATTCGATGGTCTGGATTGATGATACCTTGATATTTGAGTGACATCCCTCCTTGTTCACTCTTCGTAAGCCTCCTCATTCTCACATTTGGGTACCCCTTTTCGTTTGGAGTTATTCTATAATTCTACTCCTTTGTTATCAGTCTCCATCTCCACACATTTGATTAACTAAGAGTCGGGTTGGTCTTGATAGTTTCACAGGACCTTTATTACTATACAATCTTTGTCGTGACAGTCTTCAGGTACAATCAACTCCTTCAGTTTTCATAGTCTGTCATCCTTTTAGTTCACAAAGGTTTAGAGTCCATTTCAAATTTCAATCACACTCATTTCCACTAGTCTTTATGGCTCCTCAGCAAACACTTTTGAGTCACAGAGGTGGTGCGAGTGATTCTTCACACCAACATCAGTGGTTTGGTTGGGAGTCCATGACTAATTACTTTGATTTGGTCCCTCTTGAGGTGAAAAAGGAGATTCTACTTTTTGAATCAAAGGAGTTCAGTGATCAGGCATATTTCTTAGATTCAGAAGTGGGAAGTGTCTCACTAAAGTGGATACTAGACCCAAGGAAATTTAGGAAGCGCAAGCTCCGTTTCCTCCATTCTCTGACAATGCATCAACAGATGGAAACTCTGTTAGGAATGTTACTCAGAGATAAGCAGGTAGAAAACTATAAATTGTTCGCAGGGTAGAAGGACCTCAAGCGAATTCTTCGAGATCTCCACTATAGTTTGGATGATATTGCATCTCGGATGGTAAGGGTTGAGAAATTTGTGGTTTTCCCTCAATTGTGTCATTCTAGTTTGTGAAATTGGGTAGCCGCAAACTTTTCTATTTTGTTTCAAAGTTGCTAATTTTGTTGAAAATTTTCTTTGTCGATATACCTCTTCGGTCCTTTTCTCATTTTGTGCCTTCCTAGCGAGGGTTCATTCAGTGGTCTGGATTGATAATACCCCTTTTCTTTTGGAAGTATTTCTATAGTTTTACTCCTTTGTTATCAGTGTCCATCTCCACACATTTGATTAACAAGAGTCGGGTTGGTCTTGATAGTTTCGCAAAACATTTATTTCTATATGGTCTTTGTCGAGTCTACAAGTACAATCAACTCCTTCAGTGTTCATAGTTTATCATCCTTTTAGTTCACAAAGGTTTAGAGTCCATTTCAAATGTCAATCACACTCGTTTCCACTAGTCCTTATGGCTCCTCGGCAAACATTGTTGAGTCGCAAAGGTGGTGTGAGCGGTTCTTCACATCAACATTAGTTATTTGGTTGGGAGTCAATGGCTAATTACTTTGATTTGGCCCCTCCTAAGTTCAAAAAGGAAATTCTACTTTTTGAATCAAATCAGTTCAGTGATCAAGCATATTTCTTAGATTCAGAAGTGGGAAATGTCTCACTAAAGTGGATACTAGACCCAGGGAAATTTAGGAAGCACAAGCTTCGTTTCCTCCATTCTCTCATAGTGCATCAACAGATGCAAACTTTGTTACGAATGTTACTCAGAGATAAGCAGGTAGAAAACTATAAATTGTTTGCAAGGTAGGAGGACATCAAGCGAATTCTTTGAGATCTCCACTATAGTTTGGATGATATTGTATCTTGGGTGGTAAGGGTTGAGAAATTTATGGTTTTCCCTCAATTGTGTCATTCTAGTTTGTGAAATCAAGTAGCCGCGAACTTTTTCTATTAGTTTGGATGATATTGTATCTTGGGTGGTAAGGGTTGAGAAATTTATAATTTTCCCTCAATTGTGTCATTCTAGTTTGTGAAATCAAGTAGCCGCGAACTTTTTCTATTTTGTTTCAAAGTTGCTAATTTCGTTGTAAATTTTGTCAATATACCTCTTTGGTCCTTTTCTCATTTTGTGCCTTCCTAGCGAGGGTTCATTCGATGGTCTAGATTGATGATACCTTGATATTTGAGCAACATCCCTTCTTGTTCACTGTTCGTAAGCCTCCTCATTCTCACAATTGGTTACCCCTTTTCGTTTGGAGGTATTTCTGTAATTCTACTCGTTTGTTATCAGTCTCCATCTCCACACATTTGGTTAACAAGAGTCGGGTTGGTTTTGATAGTTTCACAGGACCTTTATTACTATACGGTCTTTGTCGTGACAGTCTTCAGGTACAATCAACTCCTTCAGTTTTCATAGCCTATCATCCTTTTAGTTTGCAAAGGTTTAGAGTACATTTCAAATATCAATCACACTCGTGTCCACTAGTCTTTATGGCTCTTCGGCAAACATTATCGAGTCACAGAGGTGGTGCGAGCGGTTCTTCACACCAACATCAATGTTTTGGTTGGGAGTCTATGGCTAATTACTTTGATTTGGTCCCCCCTGTAATTCTACTTTTTGAATCAAAGGAGTTCAGTGATCAGACATATTTCTTAGATTCAAAAGTGGGCAGTGTCTCACTAAAGTGGATATTAGACCCAGGGAAATTTAGGAAGTGCAAGCTCTGTTTCCTCCATTCTCTCACAGTGCATCAACAGATGGAAACTCTGTTACGAATGTTGCTCTGTTTCCTCCATTCTCTCACAGTGCATCAACAGATGGAAACCCTGTTACGAATGTTACTCAAAGATAAGCAGGTAGAAAACTATAAATTATTTGCAGGGTAGGACATCAAGTGAATTCTTCAAGATCTCCACTAAAGCTTGGATGATATTTTATCTCGGATGGTAAGGGTTGAGAAATTTGTGGTTTTCCCTCAATTGTGTCATTCTGGTTTGTGAAATCGGGTAGCTACAAACTTTTTCTATTTTGTTTCAAAGTTGTTAATTTCGTTGTAAATTTTCTTTGTTGATATACCTCTTCGCTCCTTTTCTCATTTTGTGCCTTCCTAGCAGGGGTTCATTCAATGGTCTGGATTGATGATACCTTGATATATGAGTGACATCCCTTGTTGTTCACTCTTCGTAAGCCTCCTCATTCTCACATTTGGGTACCCCTTTTCGTTTGGAGGTATTTCTATCATTCTACTCCTTTGTTATCAGTCTCCATCTCCACACATTTGATTAACAAGAGTCGAATTGGTCTTGATAGTTTCACAGGACCTTTATTACTATACGGTCTTTGTTGTGACAGTCTTCAAGTACAATCAACTCCTTCAGTTTTCATAGTCTATCATTCTTTTAGTTCGCAAAGGTTTAGAGTCCATTTCAAATGTCAATCACACTCATTTCCACTAGTCTTTATGGCTCCTCGGCAAACATTGTTGAGTCGCAGAGGTGGTGCGAGCGGTTCTTCACACTGACATCGGTTGTTTGGTTGGGAGTCTGGCTAATTACTTTGATTTGGTCTCTCCTGACAACAAGGAAATTCTACTTTTTGAATCAAAGGAGTTCAGTGATCGAGCATATTTCTTAGATTCAGAAGTGAGAAGTGTCTCACTAAAGTGGATACTACACCCAGGGAAATTTAGGAAGCGCAAGCTCCGTTTCCTCCATTCTCTCACAGTGCATCAACAATTGGAAACTCTGTTACGAATGTTACTCAGAGATAAGCTGGTAGAAAACTATAAATTGTTTGCAGGATAGGAGGACATCAAGCGAATTCTTCGAGATCTCCATTATAGTTTGGATGATATTGTATCTCGGATGGTAAGGGTTGAGAAATTTGTGGCTTTTGACTCCGACACTGAGTCAGAAGAGCTCAATGAAATCCCTGTTGTCATCAATGCTTCCTCACTCACTTCATCTCCTTGTGTTGTTGCTTCTCCTCAAGGGAATTCCTCACCCCTATCTCCTGTCATCATCTTGGATTGAAGTGACAGTCTCCTTTTCAGCACTCCCTTTCTTATGGAAGCAGATGTCAACTTGCAGCGGTGATGGAAGTTCCCTCAAGCGGCTTAATAGCCAATTCCTATATTGTTAGTTTCGGCCAACTCCAATGTTGGAAGAATCTTGTTTTGTTTATTGCATATGGATTAACTGATGTTATCCTTCCTAGTTTTTTTAACAAGTGAACTGGTGATAGCCATGATTTAAGTAGACTCTAATGTTTTGATGGGTTGTTGAGTACACGTGAATGGAGCTTTTGTCTCCCAAGGTTGTTTTTTATGACATAGAAAACTCTTTGTGCTCGATGTAATCATTTTTTTATACTAACCTTACAAAAAAACCAAGCAGATTAGTGAATCATAGACTATGTATGTCGAAGAAACATTGCAAAGTTAAGTTCATATAATGGCAAAGCATTTGTGCATATAAAATAAGCCAGCACATTAGTAAGTCACAGACTATGCATCGAACAAAAGCTTTTATGGTGCAAACTCGTAAGAAAACATTAATTGCATGACATAATTTCCATGTAGCATTTTCAACAATAATAATAGCCTTTTCCATTTTGCTTCTCTATAATGTTGGATGTTCGTGGAATAAGTTTTACTGTCAATTATGTTACAATACATAAAAACAGACAAGTATCAATACACCATAGCCAATGTAATGTATAAGACAGAAATAAAGTAGTTTACTTTTCATCGTTCCTAGTGACAAAATTGATTTGACACCAAAGCTTCCCTTGCACCAATAAAGAAAACTGCTCAAGTAGCTTTGTGTATATACTCCCTAACATTTTGATCTGTGATATAATGAATTGCTTTTCCTACTGGTAAGAACTTTAAGTAATTGCCCTGAAATTCTCCATTTTCAAAAATTTTATTTGTATTATAAATAATATTGCATGCCAAGACAATTCAAGATCCATTTTCAGAATATGGAAATTGAATATCAATGGAACCTTTTTGATACATGGGCTTTCTCCATGCTACAGAGATGTATCACTTGGTGCAAATGATGGAACGCCAACATAACTCATTGAAGAGTAGTTCACTTGACAGAAGACCAATGTAAATCGAACACACTTTTAAGGTAGTTGACATATGCTGTACCCTAAGATAGTCCATGGAACCTGTCAAAATACAAAGCCTTAAGAATTAGGCATTATTTTAGAATTCAAAAGTTTCACAATATAGCTTCAGCAAATAACTAATTCAATAGCAGCTTCGTTTTTTGTTCAGTTATACAAATAGGGCAGTACTAAATAATGTATAAGATCAAATATGTACCCATTTAAGAAGCTCCGAAGTCACAGTGTGAAAGATCAATCGAGGAGGAATATCAGCATACCTTCTCACAAATAGCTCTTGCAGGTACACCTCAAATGCATGGAATAAGTTGTTCGAGCCATCAATTTTCAGCCTGTTGCTTCACATTCCAATGCTGCAAAAGGTTTTTACTTGCTTCATATGTAGACCAGCAAATAGCTGCTGCAGGTGCATGAAAGAGCATCCTCGGCTTCAAGCCTCTCAATAAAGCTGCAATCCCTTCTTTTGCAACTATCTTCTGAGTAGCTTTAAGAATCGAGGTGCTGGTAAATGTATCTGCACCACAAACTCCCTGCAAGAAAGAAGTCTTGGAAGATTGAGATCTGCAAAAGTGAAAAACCAAAAGAAAGGGACTAAAATTGTGTTCATGTCGATGCATACTGTTCATTTTCAGTATCAATAAATTCATTGCATTTAGCATTTCTACATAAATGCATCTATGCATTTAAAAGCACCACTTCTATATTAGCTAAAATGATACTGGACCACTGTCAGACTTCAGGATTCAATGTCAACTATGATGGATCATTCATATAT
>APFE031055357.1:157791-170408 GCA_000404065.3 Pinus taeda | reverse complement strand
ATTTTGAATAGCGATTGATATTTCGGATCGATCTACAGCTCACATGGTACTATTATCTGCGTCTGTATTCTTTTTCGTTATATGAATTGTTATTGAAATCGATCTTGCTATTATCGCTTATATATATGTGTGTTTTTCATAACATTCCTTATGCATTCCACTATTGGTTGTTTATTGCATGCTTTCCTTTCAGACATATATATGTATCGATGATATGAATAGTGAATGTAGTAATTTGTATTTATCGCTTCATTGTGACTATTCATGTGAAGCAATCTTTGAATGATTGAACATCTTTTATTTATTTTACAGAGTCATCTATATGCCTGATAAATAAATAAAGATTATTTAACACTACATTCTGAATGAATAAGTTGTTCCCGGGATTAGTATTAGTTTCCCTATTTTTGTCAATAGAATAAGTTATTCGCCTATCATTTAAACAATTTATTCATCACCCATCCATCCCTTTTATTTCATTATCGGGAAACTGGTCCCGTTATCTCCAGTCGGAGCCACCATTCCAAACGGAAAAGGATCTGTACCAAGGTCCGGACCGGGTGGTTATCCCCGATGTTGTGGCAACGATTTCTGAGGCCTCAACACCAGGCAATTCCAGGAAGAACAAGGTAGGTCGAGGAGCTGTGGATGAACATGATGCTGGCCAAGGGTACTAAGTAGCCTCTACAGTGAGCTGATAAAGGTAGGTCTAGTATGAGAAAGTCCTAGGTTTTATTGGATGAAACCCTAGAGTAAGACTTGGAATTTAGATGCAAGTGGAGTTTGTGTGATTCATACTTGGTTTATCTCCTTTATAGCATATGGAATGACTTGATATTAATGCTAGCTTGTTGTTGAGCCCTTGGTGTATCCGCAATATGAAGAAACTCTAGCACTTACAATTCATGCAAGGAAAAGAATGAAAAGCAGAATGCATCAGCAGCTAATGTTGAGGACGAAGATAAGAATCCACCTCAAAAGAAGACAAAGGAATCTAAAAGCTTGATAAGATTGAAAATGGACTTCATTAATTTCTGCAAGGAGGCAAGGATCAAGACTGAGTTGACAATTCCCTACAACCCTTATCAGTTTCCTTCTAAATCAAAAGACAAGTAATTCATATCTTTCTCCCTTGATTACTATTATTATTCCTTGGTCAGCCTCTTGTCTTTATATGTTTTGCTTGGTTATAATTGCCTCTTCGATGGCCTCCTAAATGAAGTTCGCAGGTACATCATGAAGGTTGCCTAGATAATGATTCTGAAAGCAGATGGCAACATCAGGAATAACAAAGCAAGGCGTGTGACAAGAGGGTTCTCCCAGTAAGAGGGAGTGGACTACAAGGATAGTCTTTTGCTCCAATCACCAAATGATCATTTTTTTTTGTAAGGGCTCGAGCACAGAGTCAACAAAGTGATTGGTGTTCGAAAGGAAGAAATTGTACAAATTGTTAGTACATTCGGGATCGTGCCACATGAGATAGAAGATAGGAGATCCGTAGTCTACGATTTGTCATAAGAAACATTTCTGCAACATAGTTGATTTTAAATCAGCGATATCTCCCTCATTCAGGCTCCGATTTGGCCGATTTTTTTCGCCGATTTTTGGGTATTTTTTCCCAAGGAATCTAGATCTGTTATTTGTTTTTGTAAATTTTGCACAAAATTTCAGATCTCATCTGCAAACTTTTCGCCCAAAAACATTCCTACAAAAAATGAACAAATAAAACAAAAACGAAAACAAAAAATCTTCCCGCTTGGCCCAAGAAAATGCTTTGTGGAGGACGTAGAACATGCTTGAAGTTTGTTGAATACTGCTGCAAAATTTGAAACTGAAATATGCATCAAACCCTCATTACCATGGAATCATAATCTGCTTTGATACCACTAATCCAGATCTTGGGGGGAGGCCCCCAAAGTTTGAAAAATTGAAATGCCAAAAGAAAAAGAGTGCCAAATAAAAAAAACCACAAAGAATTTTTTTATTAAAACGGAGAATCACTGTAAAAGCTACATTGTGGCGGACAAACTATCATTTTACAAAATGCGACTTGTTACTTATAGTATTTTTCAGTTATAATACCATGGGTCAATTCCATGGGTGCACGAATACCATGGGTGGATGTCACAATACCATGGGAAAATACCATGGGTGGATGGCACTGACAATACCATGGTAAATTCCATGGGTGGATGAATACCATGGGTTGATGCCATTTTCTATTCGGATCAGCAGCTCACAACATTAAATGTTGTTTGTACTGTACTTTCTATTGTGTTCTATGCTTGATTTTTGTGCCCAACTTTGCCCAGAAATCACTCCTTCAACTTGCTGCAACAAATTTCTCCTTCATAACTTTTTTCCAACTCTCAACCTCCTTTCTTCAATCTACTCATGAAGAATGAATGTAGTCTCTCTTTTCTTTTCCCCCTTTGTTTCCCTAAATGACTTTTGGGCAACCCTAAGATCTAATGGCTCATATTCTTTTAGATCAAGGGATGAGAATAAATGTGCATTTAATTTTCACTTTCTATTTTTTAACTTACCTATTAAATAAAGTACCCACATTGTACTTTGTCTAAAGTCACTTTCACTTTATAAATTCATGCTTAGCAAAAGAATTATTTTGGACACTTTTCCCTAGGTAGAGACTAACCCATGGGAAACCACTTGTCCAAGGTAAATTAAAAATCAACACTCCCTCTTATCGAGGAAAGTGTTTCTCACCACACCCATCTTGTCCTGAAATGGACATGCTTGCCTCTTGGCAAGGACTTTGTGAAAACATCGGCCACCTGCTCATCTGTCGATATATACTCCAACTTCACTACCCCCTTCTGAGCATAGTCCCTGATGAAATGATATATGATGTGAATGTATTTTGACCTGTCATGAAACACCGGATTCTCCGTGAGTTTAATGCAACTCTGATTATCACAGTGAATAACCGTCAGTCTCAACTCTTGATCAAATAGGCCATACAACAACCTGTGAAGCCAAATGGCCTCACAACTAGCCTGGGTAGCAGCCCTATACTCAGCCTTAAAAGGAATGTTTTAGAACTCCGACTCTGACTCGGAAATGGCCGGGGCTAGACTCCGACTCCAGCTCAGTATCAGCTCAGCCAGTTTGATTTCAATGACTCGATTGTTTGTAAAAAATACATTAAATATTTACTTTTTTATTAAAAAAAAGCATAATTTTAAATATTTTCATTCATGTTTCCAAACACAAAGCTTTAGAATATAGAGAGAAGACAACATATGATCAAAGTAGGCTCATGAATATATCCATCATATCAAAATGGCACCCAGTGCATTGTCCAATCATACTTAGCCACCTATGTCAGGATTCTTTTCTGCCTCAGCCTAAGGACAATCACTAGACTACAACAACAATAATACCAATTCTCTACCCCTAATGAAGTTTCAAAACCCTTAATTTAATTTTGGTCAAGCTCGAGAACAATCGGAGGTAAATATGTATTTATTAGTCCATTGCCAAAACGTTTGCCTTTCTAAAAACATTGTATGGCTCGATACATTGTTTCAATTTTCTAATTCATGCCACTAGGATAACCATACTTCAGCCTTGTAATTTTCAAAACTTTCTCACAGTGATAGATTACTTTAGGGCTATAAATATGCAATAAACAACAACCCAACCATTGATATGTAGGAGGCGGAACAACTTTTAACACGTGCTTTAAGATTTTTGTCAAAGAGCCGAGTCAACCAAGTTGTTACCAAGCCGGTTGAGTCATTACCGAGTCAGTCAAATTGTTACCTAGTCGACCAAGTCAATGACTGGCTCGGTAACGACCCGGCAAGTCGTTCTGTTTCGACCACTGAGTCGACCCGGCCAGTCGTTTCGTTTCGACCACCAAGCCCACCCGGCCAGGTATAGGCATTGGCTCAGTCTGACTCAGTCGAGTCGGAGCCGACTCGGTTGATTTTTTAAACAATGCTCAAAAGAGCTCAAACCAACTGACTCTTGTTTTCGATCGAACCACGACACAACTGTCGAACCCAATCAGAAGCAACACCCTGAAGTGTTTTTCCTGTCAGAAGCACACCCTACCCAATCTGAATCTATGTAATCTGCCAACCTCACTCCAACTCCCCACCTATAGTCCAGACCATAATCAACAGTGCCCTGCATGTAGCAAAGAATGTGCTTTGCAGCGACCCAGTGCACCCTCCTGGGCTCAACCATGCACTAGCTAAGTGTGTTCACTGCAAAGCATATATTTGGCCTAGTGTTGACCAAATACATCAAGGACCCAATAAGCTGCCTATACAATGTGGAATCCACCAAACTAGAATCTGAAGCATGAAGCTTCTTCTAGTTGGTGATCATAGATGTAGACATGGGTCTACAGTCTGCCATGTGAAATTTGCTCAACACATCCACAGCATACTGCCCCTGCCCCAGAAAGATATGCCCCTCCTCCTGCCACACCTCAAGCCCCAAAAAGTAATGCATCAACCCAATGTCCTTCATCTCGAACTCCATAGCAAGATCCTCCTTGCAACCACTAGTCATTCTCTCTGTCCCAGTAATGAACAAGTCATCAACATCCAGCACAGGGATTGAGCGAATCATCACCTACAACAATGTAGTATAGGTTTGGATCTACATCACTCTTCGTGAAACCCATCTGCCGCAAGTAAGTATCCATCCTCGAATACCAAGCTCTCGGAGCTTTCTTAAGTGCGTAGAGTGCTCGCCTCAATCGCATACATGGGGTCTTCTGCCCAAGTACCTCAAAGCCCTATGGCTGCTCAACATACACCTCCTCCTCTATACTCCATTCAAAAATTCAGTCTTCACATCCAGTTGATGGATCTGCCAACCCATTTCTACAGCAATAGAAATAAGGGACCCGATAGAAGTATACCGAGCTACCGGAGCGAAGGTCTCATCATAGTCAACTCCCTCTAACTATGAGAACCCTCTAGCCACAAGCCTCGCCTTGAACTTCTCAATGTTGCCATCCGCAACTTGCTTGATCTTGTAGATCCACCTGGAAGTCACAACTAACCTAGGCACCACTTCCCAAACATTGTTCTTAATGATAGAGGCATACTCCTCCACCATAGCCTCTCTCCATACCTCCTGGCTAGGCTCAGAGTCAACAATGTTGGTAGCCTTGGTTACATAACTGCAAAACCGCTCAAATGGCACACTCTCCTTGTTCACCCTCTTCGGAGGAACAACAAACTTTGCTTCCTTCAAGGTGTCTTGAAGCCACTTGGGCTTGCTCTTCCCTAAAGAAGCTTCCCCATAGGAAACATCATCCTCTACCCCCTAGTCTAATGAACCTGAAGGTCTGCCAACTGACCCTGGTGTGCTTGTACCAGCACCTGTCCTCGAAGAACCTGTGCCTGTGTCAGTTGAAGTTCCATGTGAACTCTGTACCAATGGACTCCCTAAAGAAGTGCTCGGTGAACTCGCCACTTGTGCCCCAAATGTCATTGACACTGAAGTACCTCTTGTACTAGTTGATCCAAAACCCTGAGGTCCTACCCATGTACCTGACCTCCCTACTGAGGAGAAGTCTGTGACTCTCTCTCATCATACTCCCGTGATCTCAAATAGGCCCTCTCCTCCTCGAACTTCACATCTCTCCTAATCACCACTCTCCGTTTAGAAGGAATGAAGATTTGATAGGCCTTCGAAGTCTCGTTGTAACCCATAAAGATACCCTTCTCTACCATGGGTTCCAGCTTCGTCCTCTGCTCCTTGGGGATATAAGAATATGTGAGACATCCAAAGATACGAAGATGTCCCACATGAGGCTTCTCTCCTGTGAAAGCCTCCTCCAGAGTCATATTCCCCAATACTCTGTGAGGACTCCTATTCTGAAAATAAATAGCAGTATTGCAGGGCTCAGCCCACAAAAACAAAGGCAACCCCTGATCATGAATCATCGCTCTAGCAGCCCCAAGAATAGCTCTGTTCTTCCTTTCAAACACCCCATTCTGCTAGGGGTTGTAAGGAACCATGAACTCTCTCCTAATGCCCCCTGCGCACAAAAGTCAAAATATCCACCATCGGTGTAGTCACCACCATTGTCTGACCTCAAGACCTAAAACTTCCTACCTACCTACTTTTCCACAAGAGCTTTGAACTCTTTAAAGCGACTGAAGACCTCACCCTTGGTCTTCAAGAAATATATCCAAGTCCTCCTAGAGTAGTCATCAATGAATATAACATAATACTCGTAACCACCCAAAGACACATGAGACATACAACCACTAATCAATATGAATCAAGTCTAGTATACCTGTAGATCTGTTGTCGCTCCCTGGGAATGGTAACTTGGTGCACTTGCCCAAAGCACACCCTTTACAGACCTCATAATGCTCGACACTAAAATCAGGAACTCCAGTAGTGATCTCCCTAAGTACTCTCAAAGCTCCATGATGCATATGTGCCATCCTTCGGTGCCATAACTCACACAAGTCTCTACTGTTGGTGGTACTAGTGTGAGTGCTACCAAATGTGCTACTCACCAGTGCTCCTGCCGACTGAAAACTGAACCTGTATAGTTTCCCAGAGCGGACTCCAATCACTTTGGCCGAAGTGATTGGAAGCTCCATTGAGATGCATCAATACCTACCCTCCTTAGAAAGTGACGTCAAACCCCTTCTCCTCCATAACAGACACTAAAATCAAGTTCTTCTTCATCCCCGAAACATACAAAACATCCATAACCTACAAAAGATGCAAAGACTCAAAGGTTACGTTCCCCACACCAACAGCTCTCACAGTGTGGTCATCTCCTAGTACAATCTCAATATCATGCACCCTCTCTGCAAGCTCTGACAAGAACTCCCTTACACCTATCATATGGCGAGAAGCCCCATTATCTATGTACCACACATCGGATGATGTACTCCTACTAGATGTAGAATAAATGCAAAGTCCTTGTTAAACTGTGATGCAAATTGCTCCACCTCTACTGAAGCACCCTTCTTCCCCTTGTTCTTCCTCTCAGAACACGTAGCAGCATAGTGTCCCATCTTCTGACATGCCCAACATTTGACTTTGGACATATTCGTATCTTTATTCTTCTTCTTCACCTTCCCCTTAGCCCCATCTAATGAGGCCCCTTACTTAGCCTTCCCTTTGTTCTTCCCCGTGACTGTCAAGGCTACATCCTCCTCATCTGTTATCTTCACCCCACCACTGCCAATCTTCCGTATCTCATGCTGCACACAATCATCCCAGAATTTGTCCTTCTCCCTAGAGGTAACAACATCTCCAAAGACCTCCCAAGACTTAGGAACTCTCACTACAGCTATCCTGACTAACTTTGTGGGTGCAACTGCCTCACCAATAGTGTTAAATTGGCAACTAGGGCCAAACTCCACATGGGTCATCTTATTTATGACAGTTGATATTTTTCTTGGATTCCTCTCTACGAGAGGTGTAGGATTGGTCTAAAAATCATCAAATTCCAATATGTACAAATGAAGATATGAATTTATTTATATTATGGACAAATTGTCAAGGTCGGCCAGCAAGCAAAACATGCATTCAAACCCCCAACTCATCCTCAACGTTGCATATAAAAGAAGGAGGCCTCAAGTCATTTTCATCATCTCATCTCACATCTCTCTCTCTCTCCCCTCTTGTGATTGGGTACGCATATCGGGGCAACTTTCTCTCACACGTGCGAAGGAAGAAGGACGAATTTTTATTTGACTGCATTGACCAACGTTGACCGAGTTGCGAGGAGGTTGTTTGATTGTGTTGACCTCAAGCATTAACCTGTTTTTACTTCGATTTGGGTGAGGTATCTCCTTCCTTGCAGGCTGCAGATATGGGCACTAAAATCGAGGCAATCTGACCTCTCCTTTGACCGTTCTAGGGCTGGCCGCAGGTCTAACTTACGTTGACCAGTTTTGACTGGACTCTTTCAAACTATTTTGGGCTTATTAGACTTGCTATTGGAGGCCGAAATTGATTGGGTTTGACTGAGCTGAATAAAGGAAGAATTCTGCCTTGTTTGACCGGCATTGACTTTTTTGGTTAGGGCCTTTTGTTGCTGTCATAAATTATCAAATTTGTAAATTGTACTATCTCTCTCTCTGTTGAACTATTGAAGAATTTAAGAAGAATTGATCAAGGGTTTCCCCACATTGGGGTTTGTCCCTGGCTTGTGCCACATCTTGTGTCCTCTTGTCTTGGCTTGTCTTCTACTATTTATGTTTAAGTTCTATCTGCATTTTACTATCATGTTGATGTGCTTGCTAATCTGAACATTGATATTGGGCTAATAAAGAAACTGAAGTAAAATTGCCCTAAAGCATATAGAACATACCATTGAAATTAACATGCCCAACAATAGACTTTGGACATATCGGTATCTTTCTTCTTCTTCTTCTCCTTTTCCGTAGCCCCATCTAATGAGGCCCCTTTCTTGGCCTTCCCTTTGTTCTTCCCCCTGGCTGTCAACGCTACATCCTCCTCTTCTACTATCTTCACCCCACCACTGCTAGTCTTCTGTATCTCATGTTGCACACAATCATCCCAAAATTTGTCCCAATTGGAAAGATTCTACCTAGAGGTAACAGCATCTCCAAAGACCTCCCAAGACTTAGGAAGTCCCGCTACAGCTATCCTGACCAACTTTGTGGGTGCAACTACCTCACTGACCCTGCCAAGATAATGAACTACACTTTCAGCCTTTGTCATCCTGATGTTCTTCAATTGTTCTTTGAGTACCATCTTCTTCTTGCTCTTATTTGTACTCTGATAGAGAGTAGATAGAGCTATCCACATCTGATGCCATATGTGTTTCCTCTCACCTGAGGAACCACATGGTCCTTCAGAGTGTCCATCAAAATCATTTTTGTCTTTGCATTATTTTTTGTGAATTCAGCAAGTTAATCTGCAACAGTAGGAGGTACAACTACTTGCCGCATTATGTCCCAAATTGTTGCCTCCTCAAACACTGTCTGAATTTTGTCCTTCCAAACGGCATAGTTGGATATTTCATCCAGTATGTCCTCTATCCTTAAGAACATGGCCATGACTATTGTCCAAAATTTACAAAACCAAGAAAATAGAAAAATGAACTTTCCAGCACACCTTGTTGTCCCAAAAGTTTAGTCTATGTGAAATTTCACCTTGTTATCCCAAAATATTAGTTTGTTGTCCAAACTGAGTTTGTTGTCCAAAAATTCAGTGTGTTGTCCAAACCACTATTTGTTGTCCCAAACCATTGTTTGTTGTTCAAACTGCAATTTTCAGCCTGTAGCTCCGATACCATGTTGAAATTTGATGACTAAAAAGTTTCCTGCAATCCCAACCTGGTTTTAATTTCATCTTATCACTCTCATTCAATTAAATGCCCTTTCCCATAAACATACGTTCAACATATAGAATTCTAGAAATGAAATTTTCAGATTAAAACACATGGGACTGTCAACACATGCTGAAAATAAATATGGACATAAACAGACCAGCAACAAACATAAAAATAGACAAATTTTGGTCAACTTAGACCGAGGCAAAACCCCTTCAATCTTCTCTGGGGAAAACCTGTTAGAGAACTCTTCAAATTTATTTATCTTTCAAGTTCAGGAAAAATACATTCGCAGACAAAACAAAACAGCGAAATAAAACTTATCTCTTCAGCCCAAAACTCCTTGAAAATCGTGCCCACTTTGCCTCGATTTCCATGCCCACTTGATGCTGAAAATATGTACTATATGGATACCGACTATACTGTGCGGATTTCATACTGCTATACAGATATATGTACCGTTGTACAGACTATACAAAATTTTCAAAAAAACTCAAAAACTTCTCTCAAATGACATGCAACTCACAACATTAAATGTTATTTGTATTGTACCTTCTGTTGTTTTCTATGTCTTGATTTCCCTGACCAGTTTTGCCCATAAATCACTCCTTCAGCTTGCTTCCCCCTTTTGTTTCCCTAAATGACTTTTGGGCAACCTTAAGATCAAATGGCTCAGATTTATTTAAATCAAGGGATGAGAATACATGTGCATTTAATTCTCACTTTCTATTTTTTAACTCACCCATTAAATAAAGTACCCACATTGTACTTTATGTCTAAAGTCACTTTTCACTTTATAATTTAACGTTGACTTTACCACTTATAAAGTCACTTTCACTTTATAAAGTCACACTTCGGAAAAGAATTTTGGACACTTTTCCCTAAGTAGAGACTAACCCATGGGAAATCACTTGTCCAAGGTACATTGAAAATCAACAGTGTCATTTAGCAAACCATAGCTTCAAAGACAATTGTCCATATACTCAACCAAAAATAAGAAGCCTCCACACCCAGTCAGCCACAAGAAGCACGTTGGACACACACTTTGAGATGGACTGAGAGGCACACGCAGAGAACAGCGTTGTATATGTCTTACCCAGGTTTAAGAGGGGAACTCTTCCCTGCAAATGAATCTTATAATTTGTTGCATATTTGCATTAACCACACTCTGCCTCCAAACCACCAATCGATGCATGCACAAGAGACTACACCCTCCCTCGACTTCTCGAGCTCACGCACTTTGTCTTAAGACAATAATTAGGCTTGCTATTTGTTCGATGCACCTGTAACAATGTGTTCTCTTTGCTAGTCTTGCTATGACAACCCAACGCTCTGCATACACGTCTGCCCCTGAGAAATTTCTACGTGCATCAACCACTCGCACCTGCTCTCGATCCTAACTTAGCCATTCAACCCACAATCACGTGTAACATTGTCAACGACAACGCTTTTTGACTGAGACGTGTTTGAGGTCGTGCATTGATTGGGTATAACCTCTTATTTTCTTTGTCGATGTTAGCATCTCCATGGAGACCACAACCTTACCATAAATTGATATCTTCACTGACTTGACAAACGACTCGACCCTAGGGAGTTCGATGGGTGCAGCGTAATTTCTATGAAACTTGGTCGCAGCAAGTTGTTGAATTTTGGCTAAGCGGTGAATGTCCATGCCGAACAGAGTAGTGACCCGATTCAGGTGGACCATTAAATTCCACGAAGATGGAATTCAATGATAGCAAAAATGGATAACTTTAGTGCCCATAATATCCCACCGTCTTCAAACTACAATCTAGTGCTCGGCACAATCATAATCTCCACTTTTGAAATGACGGCTCGGCTCCTATAAACGAATCAGAATCCTCAATCTAATTTGACCATAGTGATTGTCTTGACTTTGGTTTTTCATTAGCATCGAATGACCGAGTCGACATAGCAATTCACAACTTCTTTCTACCTCAACCCACGACTCAATGATACTACAACCACCCCACGTTCATGGTTGCACGACTAATTTGGCTTCTTGTTGATTGTGTTTAGGCACACAACGCAGCCTTGAATTGAAGAACGATATGTTCAATCACCCAGCGAAAGCCACAAACCGGCTAATGCAACTAGTCTTGGGCCTTTTCAGAGGATCAATGCGGATGTGGATTCAGGGTGAATCGATCGATTCCCAAAGTGATAGTATATTTCGACCTTCCGCGATTTTGTTCTTGTTTGAGCCCCTTCAGAAAATTACTTTGAATGCCCACGGTCAAAGAAATTCGACCACCCTTTTTTTAAATTAAATTTGGTCCCTTTCTTAAAAAAAATGTGTCCTTTTCTTCAGCTCCTAATTTCTTGTCAAATTTTCAATTTGTTGAATAATTATTGAGCAAAAGACAATTTTGCAAGAAATTTGTCAACCACTTAATAGGAAACTTTGTCGAGTCCCTTTTAATAACTTCTCTTCGGCTTCCTTGGCAAAATACGTATTTTTGCAATAAAGTTATGGCTTCGACAAATAGACAAAATAGCCCTCAAACAATAATAGTTGCAATTGAAACCCTTGGACTTGGATTTTGGCTCAAATTTGATCTGCAAATTAAACCCTCAAGCTGGCAAGAAAACCAGCTTTGATACCGCTATAATATCCCAAACGGGGAATTATGGGTATCTTCACAATAAATTCTCATTAATTTAACACAATTGCCATGTAAAATTTAATAATATAAAACTGCAAATAACAATGTAATGAGTAGAAATAATCAGAACTTTATTTATAATATACTATGTTGCACGGGTTCCCGAACCCGAGGGTGGGGTTCTTGAACCCGTCCTGGGTTCTCGAACCCAAGTACCGGATTCTTGTATGGGTGCTTCTGAGAAGAACCCATAAGAACCGGGTTCTTCTATGAAGAACCGGGTTCTCCATTTAAAAAAATTGGGTTCTTTTGTCTTGACAGGTATGAAGAACCCCGATGATGGATACTTGGAACCCCAAAAACGGGTTCTTTGGAGTTCATTTTAGTTTTTATTTTTAAAATTTTAATTAATTTAATGGGCTTCCTCTAATATTCCAAGTAGCTAGTTCTGCATCTTTTGAGAGGAATTTGAGTACTTATGCCTTTATCCATTCAGTAAAGAGAAATAGGTTGGGCTCAAAGAAGGCAGAGAACTTAGTGTACATTCATAGCACACTTTGTCTCATATCTCAAAAAGATCTTGGTTACAAGGAGGGTCCTTTCAAGAGATGGCGCCAATACACAAATGATGCTATGTGTGTGGGCGAGGAGATACAACCAGATGGCCTTAT
>APFE031055357.1:125436-145888 GCA_000404065.3 Pinus taeda | reverse complement strand
AATATGTAATTATTTCAATAGAATATAATGAATTATTTATTTAAATGATATTTTATTGTTTGTTTGTGTCTTTGTGAGAGTAGAGGTTTTTAATCATCTCTCTCATTTCTCTTATGACGTCATCTTTGTTTTGCATCATGATTAGGTTCATTGTTGTCAATAGTTCTCTTCTTGGTACCCATATTACGCAACACCCTTCCTGTACTCGAGAAATTGATTACTTTTTTCAGGCCTCTACCCTAGTCTTCATGTTTGGCTTTTCTCGCCACCATGCCTCATCGGCAAATGTGAGTTTAAAGGGGGTTTGTATATTACCAAGAGTAGGCCCACAAGGCGAACACTTGCATGCACCACTAGTTGGAGGACTTTGCTACTTGTTATAATGACCATATGTAAGGACCTATCCAGGAAGAACTCACTCGGGCCAAGGGGGATGCTTCCACGCAAAGAATCACCCTCTCGGATATGGAGGTCCTTATAGAATTAGTTGATTGGATCCCATACACAAGTCACAAAGGGGTCAGTTCAATTAGTATATACAAACACCTTTACTGGCATATGAAGTTCTTACAGGGGTGGATGCTTATGGACCAACATGAGCACTATGAAGACATTATTTATTCCTTGAAACACTTACATCAACATTTGTGGGACTTGGATCACAAAATGGAGAGAATAGAACAACATCTAGGCATACCTCCTACAACAGGCAGAACATTTGAGAGCCCAAAAGAACCCATCTAAGTCGTAGTCTCGAATTGGGATCCTTCAACTTAGGTGTGCCATGCTCATGTTTTCTACCTCCCGTGCTACAGAAGTTATTATGAAGAGCCTCTTAGGCCAGTCTTCTAGGAATAGTTTGAGTAACGTTGACTCTTTTAGTATCCAACTATCATTATCCTCTCTGTGAATAGTTTTGTTTTGGATATAGTAAGATCTCCCTTTGTACTCATGTTGTAAATCCCAATTTTTTGAAAAACATATAGATATATATAATTTATAAATAATGTGATTTATTTTTTTCAGTTATTATTTTAATTTTATAGAAAATGGATAATGTGATTATTTAAATTTATATAGGTAAATATGTTTTTGCTAGCTTTATCTACATTATACATTTACTTTTACTAGGTTGTAGAAAGTGCCTCCACATTATACACCTACTTCTATTCTTGTTGTAAAATGTGTTTTTTTGTTATGATTATTATTAGTATTGATAAGATATAAAATTCCAAAGGTTAAGATTGAATAATTGGTTCTTTTTCATGGGAAATAATTGTTGTTAAATCTCTCGATGTAGTATTTTAAAAAACATGTGTAGTTATATTTTTTCTATGACTTATGAGGATAAGGTATCATGTAAGCATGGGAGATAAGGTAGATTTTATAGTAGTAGTAATTATTCCAAGATGCTACGTATTAGGTGTATATCACTATTATTTCACATATGGCAATTGTCTAGTGTCTTAGATATGTTAAGTAACATCTATGCAATTATGAATTTCAAAAACAAATGTTACATATTTGCTAAATAAATAAGTGATGGTCTAGATAAAAATGCTTTCCACATACTAAATATATCATAGTGATGTATTCACATTTGTGTGCATCATTATTATATGAATTAATTACATTACAATGTTCTTCATCGTTTTGAAGCTTATGTCCACAATGGAACATTTTCTTCACATTAAGTTGTTAATGGGCATGTTATGACAATCAATGTCCTCTAGATCATCCTTCCCACACTGCCCAGTCCAGAGTTGAAATCACCTGATCTAAAGGAATGACCCTCCATCATTCATTTGTGTTGAAGGATGGGCTTCTATATCACTCTTTAAGATTGGTTTGTGACAATTTTTATGTCTTTTACTATGTGCTTCCAAATGGCATTTGTGTGTTTGAATGTCAATTTTATTCATAATCTCTTAAGCCCTCCAAAAGGCCCATCATAACATAATTGTTACATCACCAAGTCTCTCTAAAGTTTGTCTTGTTTCAATAAAAAGTTGACAAAAATCAAGTCATTTTATAGGTATGTGTCAATGGTGCACACTCACTTCTAAGACCGAAAAAAAACAAAAAAACAAAAAAAACAAAAAAACAAAACAAAAAAACAAAAAAACAAAACAAAAAAACAAACAAACAAACAAACTTCAACATTGGTCTCTTGCTAAGGTTTTAGAGCTAGTGCTTTCTCAACATCACTAGAAGGTCAGCCCATGTGGAATTGAAAATGCAAATGATAAGGAACTGATAAGATTTTAGTTTGTTTCTAGTTTTTATGTTTTGGTGGTGTTTGATAGCTATTATATACTATAGTCTTTAAAAAGCGATGAGGAATTGTAGATTCAAGATCCAATGAGATGGATAATCTTAATGCAATAGAAACAAAAGGAGAATGAGATTTTGTTGAGAAATGATAGTTCAAAATAAACTACAATTTTAGAGAGGAAGGGGGGAAGATCAATGTCACTGCCTGAAATATGATGGTGTTACACAATATTTTATCATGCCTCCTGCACTTCCCTGTGTCATCCCCTGCAAAGTCGCAATTTTTTTGTCTAGTTAAATCCTCTTTGTGGACAAAGGCGATCCCTCTAGCCTAGTGAGTGGGACTAACAACCAACGTGACAATCTACGAGACAATTTCCTAAATTATAATCGAAATGAGAGAAAAGTAAGGAGACCTACCTTGTTCTGATGCTACAATGCACTCCTTTGTTGAATATCTTGATCGCTTGCTCCTGAGGGTCAGTCCTTACTGCTCACAACGTTTGAATACCTGCACAAGAGGCAAAAGACACAACGAAGCGTACAAGTGCAATAAGAATAATCGAATGTAATCCACTTAACAGACCAAGGAGCATTAAGATAAATGATGCATTGACACAAGCATTTATGGAAAGTGAACCAACAATTGTATATATTAATAAATGAAAGAGGAAGTATAAAACCTATGCCTTGATGTTAGTAAGCCCTCCTTGAGTGAATGTCCAAGTCCAAACTCAAGGTCTCCAAGCACCCCTTCTCCAAGCCAAATTGAATAGCATGTAGGCACTATCTCAGCATAAGGGTGCAAAAAGTCAGAGACCAACCATTTGGGAATGGGAGAGGATGAATATATAGGCAGGGAGAGAGAGATAGGATCTCACCAAAGATAAGGGAAGACCCTCATCTCAAGGATCAACCCTTGTATTAGCAAGGTCAACCATTGCAGCAGCAAGGTCAGCCCTTGCAACAACAAACCCAACCTTTATATCAACAAGGTCAAACCTTGCAGTAACAAGGCCAACCCCTGCAGTAGCAAGGCTAACAACTTTATTACCAGGGTCAGCAGTTGCAACAACCTTACAATCCACATGCTGCGCACAATGTTTATCCGCCTTATGGTTATCATCGGCCTATGGCAGGTCAATATCAACCCATACCCTGTACATAATCCACCTTATGGTCAAGGCATCCCACAGTGGGGGAAAAATCAAGCCCCTTATGGTCAAAATACTCCGCTTTGGGGGAAAAACCCTTACCAACAAGGTTGGAATCCTCAAATGAAGCCTTATCAAAGGCCTTACATGCCTTTTAATATGTAATTGTCGTTTCTAGCGACGTTGTAATTACTAGATGTCTTGAGGCTTACTAATGATCCAATTCTTCATTCACCTTATTGGCCTCCAGTTCCCACTAAGATTCCTAGTGATTATCCAAAATTCAAAGGAAAAGCTAAAGAAGACCCTCAGGCCCATGTCATGACATATCACTTATGGTGTTCTTCCAATTCCTACGTTGACGATTATGTTCATCTACACCTCTTTCAGGGAATCTTGAGAGGTGCTGCCACAAAGTGGTAAATCGAGTTGCCTCGAGGTACCCATGCAGACTTCAGTTATTTAGCTATGGCCTTTCTCACTCACTTCCAGTTACCAGTTTGTTATGAAAGTGGTACCCACTTGCTCACATCTCTGAAATAGGATATCGCGACCCACATCTCAAATTACATCCATGAATGGATATATCGGCATCGCCTTGTAAAGTCTGAAATTCCTGATGAGTTGTTAATCGAATGGTTTACCAAATCATTCGTAAATAAAATCACTGTAGACATAGCAATGGGAGGTTGTGTTACTGAGGATCAAGCCATTGCCCATGCCCAGTATTTGGATTTGGTTTATTCCTAATCTAGCACGCTATATGAAATCTTGCTTGATGCTTCAAGGCCATCTTCGGATCCAACATCTTCGAAGCCTTTGGATGTTCCACCTATTGATGGTATAATTGGATCACTGTCTCAAACTTCCACTAAAGCTTCTTCGAAGAAAATATCTGTTTCAAATATTGGTTCCAATACTCCTTCAAAAAACTCCTTGAATCCTGGTAAAACCTCTGAGGTTAATGCCATCTAGTCTACCGTGGAAAACAAAACCTTTAAAGGTAAGAAGAAGGGTAAAGGTAAAGAAAAATTTGATACCCCAAAATAGGATCCTCCTAAGCCATCTGTTGATGATGCCTACACAAGTAAGCCTAAATATCCTTGCCTCATTGGTGAGGAAGATCATTACACCAAGGATTGTCCCCGTCGTGCGGAAGTTAGTCGCTTATTGAAAGGGACCCCGACTGTACTGAAAGAGCCATTTCCATCACAGCGTACGCAATTGGTAGAACAACTCCAATCCTTTGCCTCTTCAGGTTCTCAGGTTTTCATGAGTGGTAAAATGCCTATTTATGTTGCCACCCAGTCAAAAGATTATCAAACTCATCAAAAGTAGATGGTGAAAAAGGAAGCCACTGAAGCACCTTCTACTTCCGCTCCACCTAGTACTAGTCCTCTTCATATCAAAAGACCTAATAATGAATTCGTCATTCGACCACCTCCCAAAGGTGTGCTTCAGAAGTCATCTTATAATCTGAATGCTAGAGTTGCTTAACATTATATTATTGTCGAAGATCTGGCTCAAGCGCCTTCAGCTATGTCTTCTTTGGAAGTTCTTCAAACTTGTCTAATGCAACGAAAATCATTATTATCTACTATAGGAGGTATCAATCCCACCTATTCAAATTTGATCACTTTCGATCTGGAAAACCATGTACCCCGTCTTCCCCATCAGATTACATTCTTGATTCAAGTCGTTATAAAGGGAAAGACGATTTATCAGACTGTTATTAATGAGGGTGCTTCCACCTGCATCATGTATGTTTCATGTTGGAAATACATTGGCTCTCCACCTCTCAATAGTCCTTGAAAGCATTAGAAGCCTTTGATGGCAAAGGCTCCTGCTCTTATGGTATTCTCACAAGTTTTCCCAACACCTTGGAAGGGAAAACTGTTGAATTAGAAGGAGAGGTCGTAGATGCAAATTTGAATTACAACCTTCTACTTGGTCAAAGCTGGACTCATGCTAGGTTTTGTGTGCTTTCTTCTTTGTTTCATGTACAACGTTTTCCTCATGAAGGGAAAATTGTCACTATCGATTAATTGTCATTTTTCTCTTCCAGTGCTTTGAATGGTAATGTCCATGTGGGAAATACGGATATCCTGTATGAGAGCATGGGGTAGGTCTTTTCAAAGATTCTACTTTGATGGGAACTTTTTCTCTCCCACCTTGATCAACATGATCTCTACCACAAATGATCCATAAATCATCCCTACACTAGATCAGGTTGAGTCTTTTAGTGATGTTATATCGCTAATTCCTTTAGAGAAAGATTATCAAGAAAATGCCTTGGCTTCGATGACTGCTTCTGAAAGTCATATTATTCTTTGTATGCACCTGGACACGTATTCACAATCTCCTTGGCTTGGTTCTTGGGATTCTCTGGATCACTTGAACGAGATATTTCCCACCGACAAGAGTATTGTTGAGGTTATGTCTCTTGATGAAACTCCCTGGAATGATGCCCATCATCATTCCTCGTTTCTTCCAAGTCTTAGTGAGATTCCCTCGTGTCTTGAGAATTGTGTTTCTCATAATCCGACACATCCACTTCAAACACCTGTTTTGGTTCACGAAGTTTTGTCTGAAGGTAATATGGGAAATATTATTGCAACATTGCCAATCAACATTTCCATTAAACCTGGAATTGTCGAGAACATTCACATTGGGGTTTCATGTTCTCCTGAAGAGATCAGGGTTTACAATGACCTTTTTAAATAATTTCGCGATGTCTTCACTTGGTCGTATGAGGAAATGCCTAATATTGATCCAGCTATAGTGGTGCGCAAAATACCCATGTATCCTAATGTGAAGCCTGTTCATGAATGACTATGTCCATTGCGTCCTAGAAAGCCCATTGTTATTAAGGGAGAAGTTGAAAAACTTCTAAAGGGTGGTTTTATATATCCTATACCATTAACAAATTGGGTTTACAATATCGTACCCGTTATGAAAAAGCAAGGAACAATTCGAGTTTGTGTTGATTACTGCGATATCAATCATGTGTGCCCTAAAGACAATTATCCTACTCCCTTTATTGATCATATCATTGATGAGTACAATGGGAGTGAGATATTTTTGTTTATGGATGGTTTTTATGGATATAACCATATTAACATCGCGCCCACTAATCAACACAAGACTGCTTTCATCTTTCCATGGGGGACTTTTGCTTGTAAGAAGCTCTTTTTCGGTCTAAAAAACATCGGTGCTTACTTCCAGAGAGCGATGTCATATGCCTTTCATGGTATTAAACACATCGTTCAACCTTATTTAGATGACTCACTAGCTCATTCTGCTAAGCATTGTGACCATCAGACCACCTTCAAGCAATCTTTCTATGTTATCGACACTATAATATTCGTCTCAATCTGCATAAATGTGTCTTCTGCGTCGAATATGGTCAACTCTTGGGTTTTGTTGTGTCCAAAGAAGGCATCCAAATAGATCCTATGAAAGTCGAGGCTGTTGTAAATCTACCTCCTCCTTCATCCCTGCACCAATTGCAGAGTTTGCAAGGGAAGGCCAATTTCCTTCGTTGCTTTGTCCCTAATTATGCTAAGCTTGCCAATGGATTACCTGTTTGCTTAAGAAGGGAATCCTATTCATTTGGGATGAAATTGCCCAACAATGTTTCAATTCTCTAAAGCACACACTCATTAGTGCTCCTTTATTACATCCCCCTGACTACCATCGCGATTATTTCCAGTACTTGGTCACGACTGACAGTACCATTGCTATGGTGCTGGTCCAGGGTGATGACGATGGCAATGAACATGTGGTTTATTATTTGAGCTGAAATCTTATTGACACAGAAACTCGATATGCTCATGTCGAAAAACTTGCCATGGCAGTAGTCCATGATGTTCAATGATTTCACCATTATATTCTTCTACGGAAGACCATTGTGATTTATGACTATAACCCCATGACTTTTATGACTCGTCAGTTGCTTGGGGGTAAATACTCTAAATGGATTATTATCCTACAAGAGTTTGGTTTGGAGTTTACTGCCACCAAATCAAAGAAGTCACTAGTTTTTGCCGAATTGATTTGCACCCTTCCTTTTGCAAACACCTCCACAGATCTTACTGAGCAAATTCTTGATGAAACTTTGTTTCTCATCAGTACTCTCGACTTGTGGTACAGAGATATCATTATTTATCTTTAGACCCAAAATTTTCGATCCGAGTTGTCTCGATCTGACGGACGCCATATCCGGCATCATTGTTTATCTTCAGTCCCAATTGTTGACACGTTGTACCGATTCGATGTTGGTTTTGTTCTTCATAGATGCCTAACACTTGAAGAGGTTGAACGAGTCTTAAATTATTGCCACTCTAGAGCATGTGGTGGTCACATGTCAGGCTATGCCACTGCTCAGAAGATCCTTCGTGCCGGTTATTTCTGGCCTTCTATCTTCAAAGATTGCATTTTGGCAGTTCAAAACTACCATGAATGTCGTATTTATAATTGTAAACAGCGCGCCCTGCCAACATCCTTACACCTAGTTGTTACCGTTGACCCATTTGCTAAATGTGGAATAGATTTCATGACATGTAATCTTTGCTCGGTCGGGAGGCATGGCTATATCATTGTCGTCGTCGACTATTTTACTAAATGGGCCTAGGTGATGCCCACATATAATGCTGACAGTATAACTACTGCTCAGTTCCTCTTTAACCATGTCATAACCCGTTTTGGTGTCCCTCAAGCCATTGTCACTGATCACGGATCACATTTTCGTCAGTACATGATGGCAAAGCTTACTTCTTAGTTGGGTCTTCGTCATGACAACTCAACTCTTTACTACATACAGGACAATGGCCAAGTTGAAGCATAAAAAGGATTGACATCTCATGTTGTTCTCAACTCTTTGGGCTTACTGAACCCCGACTAAGACACCACTGGTTTCACTCCATTCTAGTTGGTGTATGGTTTAGAGGTGACACTCACTATCGAGTGTGAAATTCCTTCATTAAAACTAGTTATTGAGCAACTCCTCGATACCACACTTGAAGAGGAGTGGTTACTTTATCTTGAGAGGCTTGAGGAGACCCGTCGCATCGCTGTGATGGTTATCGAAGCACATAAAAAACGAGTTAAAGCTCATTAATGATTACATTGTTTCTCCATGAGTTTTCATTGAAGGTGACTTGGTCTTGTTGTATGACCAAGCCAACAATAAGTTGGGAGCTAGGAAGTTCGAACCCATGTAGCATGGGCCATATATTGTTAAACGTGTTTTACAAAAAGGCGCTTATGAGTTGGTTGACTACGAAAGTAATGCATTAGCACAACCCCGTAATGGACTTTATTTGAAAAAGTATTATGCATGAGTTTCGTGTAATTACTTTTGTACATTAGCGTGTGAATTCATTAGTGTGAATTTTGATTTTTGGTGTGATTGTTTGCTTTGCATACATGTTTCCTCTGCTTACCTTGTGTTCCACTCAAGTTGCAAATGTCGTCAACCCATTATGTTGGTTTTGTTGATGGTTCTTATCGTAGCGCATAGAATTTATCCTCCGCAACTTGGGCACTCTTCGCCCCTAATAGCGAGTTGATCAATTTACAAGGTATTTTCCTTGGACGAACAACTAATAATATTGTTGAGTACGATGCAGTTATTGAATTGTTGTCAGAAGTAGTTTCTCTCAGAATTAGAAATTTAATTGTTAAGTTTGTTAGGATATTCTGACACATAGGAAATAATTAAGTATAACTTTGTCTAATGTATAGTTAGGTAAAGTGTGTTTCTTTACTATGTATTTTTTGTAATTTACAAATTAACGATGACAATATGTTCTATACATGAAGTGATCTGATGGTTCATTCTCTCCTCAGTATTACCGAGACTTGATATGTGGCTTAACACCCGATTGGTCCAGGATCTCTATTTAAAGAGCATGGAGGGTCATTTGTAAGGTGGTCATTCATGAGATAAGCTTATGTAATTTTTCTTTCTTTTACATTAATAATTTTTCTGAAATGTCCGCGTTGGCTCAGGGCATGGACTATTTCCCTCTTTAAGGGTTTTAACCACGTCAAGAATACTAGTGTACCGATCTGTGATCTATTTGTGAGTGATATCCTTTGGTGTTCTATCTAAGGAACTTATCCTATAAATTCCTACATGGTATCAGAGCTATTTGAGGGTCGCTTCCATTGGTGATCCAAATCTGAAGCCGGTACAACTGCATCCAACTGTCGTTTCTTAGATATATTGTTTCTAACCGCTTACAAGCCGATATGATTGCTTTATTATGTTAGGATCATCTGTTCTAGTAAGGAACCCCATTTGTTTCATGCGAAAGGTTTCGATAGCCCCAGCTACGACATTTAAGATTTGGAGGTATATAGTCTTTATTTGCAGTTACAATTATTTATTTCTTTATTTATTTCGGTTTATAGTCCTCTATAATTTTTTTTATTACTGGATCTATACCTTTCATTTCTATGTATACTATTTGCCCCGCGACATTGTGCGATCTAGGGAAACTAGAAACATAAAGAAATTATTTTTCTCATCCGTATGCTATTTTCCACTATGCCTTAATATGCTATCAAAAAATCAAAAACATTGAGGAAAATATTTAATTTCCGGATAAATCTATCTTTATGCTGAAAGGCTTGGATTTCTTTTGCATATTTGTTTTGGGTTGTGTGGTTTTTTTTGTTAAAAACCAAAAACAAAAAAGCTTCCTCATTTCGAAAAATTTCTAACCTTTTAAACTAGCTCATTTGATCCAAAGTTACTTTATGAGAATAGAGGTCTTGAGTTCAAATCTTTATTTTTGTTGAGTTACTTTTTCAAAAAGCACATGTAACTTATGTTTTAAAGTTACTTTATGTAAAAGTGTTCTCACTCATTATAAAAAATGAGTCACTTATAATTATGAAGTCACTTTATCTTTTATTCAAGTTGCAATTTAGTGGGTAGTTCATAAAGCACCATTGTAAAACTCACTTTCACTTATTTATAAAAGTGAGTCACATAAAGTAATTTTTTTTTAGTTAATTAGATTAAGTTTGGAAGGGGTGGGAATTTTTTAAAATATGACATTATCATTCACTTCCCAACATTCATGCAGTTTGTCAGCGTCTTCAACAACTTTTCCTTGAAAAGCCATAACTTCTTCATATAGAAGCCGTTTTCAAAGTCGGTTTTTTTAATCGGCCTAATTTTTCGAGATCTTTCTATTGGAACACTTAGTTTCAACATCTTTGGCTTTAGTTCCTTTTAAAATGGAAAGTCCATGCCCAGTTATTATTGACAACACCAACTACTTCCAATGGTTATCCTACATTGTAGATTTACTTAGAAGTAAAGGTTTTTATAGAATAGCCTCAGGCCAAGAATCTAAACCTAAAGATGAAGATAAGCTAACCAAATGGGAAAATAAGTAAGATCAAGCACACGGGTTGATAGGGATGTCTATTTCTCGAGACTTTAAATTCCATATTGCAGAACTTGATACCCCTCATGAAGCAATGAAACATCTCAATAAAGTTTTTGGAATTAAAAATGAAATTAGAGCCCATAAACTCGAAAATGAGTTGCTTATGTTGGACTCCAACGATTTTTCTTCCATTGAATATTTTTTGTCCAAATTCAAGACCCTTAGACTTCTCTTGGAAGGTGTTAAGGTTAAGAAAGAAAATGGTAGCCTTATCTATTCCATTCTTACTACGTTAGGACCTACCTACTTCGTGTTTGTTTCCACCTTCCATTCTACTAGAGAAGCCTTTATTTCTCAAGGACAAGCCTACAAGTCCCCCTCTTTTGATGCCTTTTTTGATTTTTTAATAAGAGAACAAGAAAAATTCTTACATCTTGGTCCTCTAAATACTAGAAACTCTTCTAAGAAATCCTTAGCGGCCCAACAACAACCAAATTCAAAGAATCCTAAGAAGCAGCATCCTAAAAAAAATGGTGCTAAACCAAACAAGGGTCCTAAGCAATTTCAGTCTCAAAATGAAAAAATAATTCAACAAAACAATAAGGAAAATAAATTCAAAAGGAAGAAGACTTATAGACATTGCAACTTTTGTCATCATGATGGCCACTTAGAATCCAAATGCTTTAAGAAGATGGAAGCCTTGGAAGCAGCAATGAAGAATCATAGCATCCATTTGGAGCACTCTTCAACTTCAACTTCATCTTCAGGAATAACACTTTATGCATGTGGTTGTCAAGCATCTTGATCTGGTTATGCACTAAATGTATCTTCTTCTTCTCATTATCATGAGTGGCTCATTGATTCTAGAGCTTCTTATCACATGGCAAAAAACAAAGCCATGTTTTCTTCTTTAAATGATTGTAACACCAAAAATATATATGTTGGTGATGATAGATCTCTTAGTGTTGTAGGGACTTGAACTATTCATCTAGACAATGGTCAATTTAATGATGTATTATGTGTTCCTACCTTATCTTGTAACCTTTTGTCTATATATCATATAACTCATTAAGGTGAAGGTAAAATCGTTGAATTTTCACCTGATGATGTTGTAATTAAGGACCGAAGAGATCCTAGACAAATTTTAGCTACTAGCATTGCTGATGATTCTACAAGGTTGTATAAGTTTAACAACTTTGGGTCATAAACTCTTCACTCGGTATTTGTTGCTCATAATGACGAAGTGAGCAAACTTTGGCATGAGCGATTTGGTCACTTAAACTATGTCTCCCTTCAAAATCTGTGTAAAGAAAATATGGTGACAATTTTTCCTATGGTGTCTTGCAAAGATGGTCTTTGTTCTGGATGTGTACTCAAACAACATCATCAGGATAGTTTTGAAAAACGTGCCTCTTGGCATGCCTCAACCCCTTTACAACTTGTGCATAGTGATTTATGTGGTCCACTTCCAGTTGTTTCATTCTCTGGCTACAAGCATTTCTTAACTTTCATTAGATGATTTCTCCAAACGCACCTGAGTATGCTTCTTAAAACTCAAGAGTGAAGTCTTTAACATGTTCTTTGCCTTTAAGGCCTTTGTTGAGAAACAATCTGGACATCAAATTCTTAAGTTAAGATCTGATAATGGTGGAGAATATGTTAACAACAAATTTAACAAATTTTGCACTAAGCATGGAATTCAATTGCAACATATTGTTCCATATACTCCACAACAAAATGGTGTAGCTGAAAGGAAGAATCACACCTTAAAACAAATGGCTAATTGTATGCTTCAATCTAAAGGACTAAGTCTTAAATTTTGGGCAGAAGTAATTAACTGTGAAAATTACATAGTAAATCGCACTCCTACTAAGGTTTTAAAGAATATCACTCCAAAAGAAGCATGGAGCTCAATTAAACCAGATGGAGCTTCGTGTTTTTGGAAGCGAAGCATGGGCCCATATTCCATATGAGAAACATGAAGAACCTAAGAGTGAAAAATGTATTTCTTTTTGGATATTCTAAAGATGTCAAAGGATATAAAATTCTTCAACCTAAATAAAAAAATGTTATCATTAGAAGAGATGTAAAGTTTGCTGAAAATATATCGGCCTACGAGCCTAGCTCAGTGGATGTGCCACCTCTCTCTATCCTTTCTACTTCTGAAAATATTTCTTCTTCAGATGATATCCCTTCTACTTCTAAAAATATTTCTTCTTCAGATGATGACAATCCTCCCCCACCTTCTCGAGATCCTCCTCAGCTTCCAAAATGGGTCTGTGCTACTCGGGATGCAACAGGTGCTCTTGCAGGTGATCCTACAGATCAACGTCGTACACTTTCTTAGTTCGATAGAGCCTCTTCTTTACTGGCTCAAGCTTTAGCGAGTTATGATCCTGACACCTTTGCAAAAGCTTCAGGTCATCTAGATTGGGACGCAACTATGAATGAAGAATATCATTCACTATCAGCAAATGATACATGGGAAATTGTTCCTCTTCCGAAGGGATGAAAACTTGTTAGATAAAAATGGGTTTATAGAACCAAGTTTGGACGAGATGGAAAAGTTGATAAACATAAATCTTGTCTTGTTGCTAAGGGTTTTTCAAAGTTGAAGGCATTGACTGTACTGAAACTTTCTCCCTTTTTGCCAAAATGAACTATATCTTCCTTGTTCTTTCCCTTGTTACCTCTTTCAAATGGGAAGTTCATTAGATGGATGTTAAATCCACCTTCTTGCATGAAGAAATCTATATGGAACAACCTACTGAATTTATACAAACAGACGTATGTTAGCTTAAAAAATCCCTTTATGGTCTCAAGCAAGCCCCTCAGGCTTGGTATTCCAAAATTGATAGCTTTCTTTTAGATACTAGCTTTTCTAGGTGTCATTCTAACAATACTGTCTACACCAAGAAAGTAGGTTAGTCTCTTATCATTCTTGTCCTTTATGTTGATGATCTTATCATTACTAGTAGTGATCCCAACCTTATAAACCATGTGAAACCTAGCCTTAAAAAGCAGTTTGAAATGACAGACTTAGGACACTTGCATTATTTTCTTGGTCTTCAAGTCTTGCAATCCAAAGAAGGTATTTCCCTTTCCTAGTCCAAGTATTTTTGTGATCTTCTATGCCACTTTCACATGGAAGACTCTAAGCGAACCCCTTCTCCCTTTCAATTTGGAGTCAAACTTTCAGTCACTTGTACTTCCCTTGAAGTTGATGCTACCTTATATTGTCAGCTTGTTGGAAAGCTTTTGTATTCGACCCATACTTTTCCTGACCTTTCCTTTCTTGTTGGCCTTATTGCTCGGTTTATGCAAAACCCACATGAAAGTCATTGGAAAGTAGCTAAAATAATACTTCATTATATACAAGGTACAGTTCAACTTGGGATTCATTACAGTGCAAAAGCATCTACTCAATTGGTTGGTTTCACTGATTCTGATTAGGCTGGTGACCCTAATGATCAGAAGTCTACTACAGGTTATGTCTCACTCTTGGTTCTAGACCTATTACATGGGCTTGCAAGAAACAAAGTGCCATTTCTTTTTCTTCAGCAGAAGCAGAGTATCGTAGCACTGTAGAAGCGAGTAAGGAAGCCCCGTGGCTTTGTCAAATCCTATCAGAGTTTGGTTTTCAGCAGCAACATCCAACTACACTTTGGTGTGATAATCAAAGTGCCATTCAACTATGCAAAGATCCAGTCCAACACCAGCACAACAAACACATTGAACTACACATGAAATTCACCAGAAATCTCATTCATGACCATGTTCTTAAAGTGAAATATTGTTCAACTGATGATCAAGTTGCAAACATCTTTACAAAGGCTCTCACAAACGCAAAGTTTACTAAACTTCGATTTATGATGGAGTTCAGGAAGTTGTCACTAAGGGGGGATAGGCTCTAATGCCTCTTTCCTTCTACTATTGTGTCGCCTTTGTACGTCCTTAAATATTATCCCAAGTTGTTCTTAAGGGGGTGTGTTAGGATATTCCGACACATAGGAAATAGTTAAGTATAACTTGGCCTAGTGTATAGTTAGGTAAAGTGTGTTTCTTCACTATGCACTTGTTGCAATTTACAATCCAACAGTCACGATATGTTCTATACATGAAGTGATATGACGGTCACGATATGTTCTAGACATGAAGTGATCTGAAGGTTCATTCTCTCCTCAGTATTATTCGACACTTGATCCGTGGCTTAACACCCGATTTGTCCATGATCTCTATTTAAAGAGCATGGAGGGTCATTTGTAAGGTGACCGTTCATGAGAGAAGCTTATGTAAATTTTCTTTCTTGTACATTAATAAATTGCTTGAAGAGGTCGTGTTGGCTCAAGTCGTGGACTACATCATTCTTTGAGGGTTTTAACCATGTCAAGAATATTGGTGTATCGATCTATGATCTGTTTGTGAGTGGTGTCCTTTGGTGTTCTATCTGAGGAACTTACCCTGTAACTCCCTACAAAGTTAGATTCACAACTCATTGTGCTACAATTAAACGGTCATTATTCAGTAAGAAATCCACAAATTTGGCACATGTATCTACGTATTTGATTACTGGAAAGAAATTTTGATTATATCACATATCAACACATTCCATGAAATTTGAATACATTAACAGATGCATTAGCAAATTATGTTTTAGATAGAAATTTGCACCACTTATAAAAACCAATCACATCCTCATGATATATGAACACATAAGTAGATAATAGAAACACACACACACACACACACACACATATATATCAAGTCTATCGGATTTTGTTACATCAAAATCTCAAAAAATAGTGTTTTGAGACCCAAGGCTTTCAAAGCCTACAAACAGTGTAGATAAACACGATTAGGAAAAGGCTATTCACCCACATGATGCTCATGATAACATGAGACCGCTCTGATCACTTGGCCTAACAACCGACACATTCTCGCAGACACTCCTATTGTATGCCTCTGGTATTGCATCAACACGTCATCTATAGTCACATACTCTGGAATTCCCTGAGTAATCACTTCCAGATTTCATTCCATTTTTACTATAGGGTATGCTCCCTCCTTGTACGAAGCATTCTCCTCTATCTAATGTGCTACTCGTCGTGTGATTAGCGACATGTTGGGAGGCCTTTCCGGTTCCACATCTGCAAAATTATCACAAGTAAACTCTTAGATACACTTCAAACAAAAAAATCATAAAACTTGAAAAATTCCAAAAAACAAGTTTTACTTGCATCGGTCCACTGTGCACACAGTGGTAGAGGAAGATCTAGATCTCCTCTAAAGTTTGTGCTGGCATAGGCATAGTCATCCATGATGATTAGTTGTTGGCATAGCCAACCAAAGAACGGTAGAGGGAAGTGCATCTGTTGACCTCCTCCCCCTCAAGGCATGATCTCACTCCATCTGAGCAACCTGAAATCTTGTAGAGTTGGATTTTCCACCTCTATCCACTGATATCGAAATGGGGCCACACGCTCCAAGAAGAAAGTGACCAAATCGATCCAACGTCAAACTACTTCAAGTTTTCTAACTTGCCTTTGGTCAGCGGTTTCTTCATGCTGATTAGCAGTCCTTCGCACCAGTTGAACACTGTTAGAGCAAGGTAATCCACTTCATATTGGAATTGTGATTTCGTTGCCTCATGCAATGCCTGTGCCCCTGCTATACAGGCCATGGTGTGTAGAATCGTCCTCAAGGGAAGGTTGTCAATGGTTGTTATCTTCAACTTCCCTCTCCTAATTGTCTCTACACCCGAGCAATGCCTTATGATCAAGGTATTGGTGCTCTCTCCTCCAGTACGAGCTCCAAAGAGTTGGACCCTATCCCCTCTTTTGGACAATCTAGTGATGAAGTAGATGTCAGCTACTTCTAGTTCCAATTCTTGATCTCCAATGATGTAGATCTTGTGATCAATGTTCCATAGTCCAATGAGATATTGCAGTAGCTTATTCTGAGCTTTGATTCCTGGGGTTTGGAATGTTAACTTTAGGTATGTTCTATGCTAGAGAAATTTATTTAAATTTTCACAGTTAGCAATCACATCAACATTAAGATAAACTGCAGATAGAACATAAATATAAATCGCAGAAAACAAGCCAAGACAAGAGGACACAAGATGTGGCACCAGCCAGGGCAAACCCAAATTTGGGGAACCCTTGATCAATTCTTCTTTTATGTTCTTCAAAGTTTAGCAGAGAGAGAGAGAGAGTACATTTGCAATAGAAGTCAACACTTTGAATTTAGATATCGACAGAGATCAGTTGAAGACATATTGCTTCAACTGATTCTCTAAGGTGACTTCTTCACCTATCATAGTGCTGCATCTCATCCATTTGCCGCACCTTATTGTGTAGCACCATCATGCATCATCATGCTGCTCATGATCACTATGCTGCCCATACATCATGCTTGTCCATGCATCATGTTGTCCATGATCTCATACATCATGTTGCCCATGCAATATGTTGCCCATGATATCATCTATCATGTTGCCCATGATCATTATGCTTCATGCTGCCCATCAAGCTGCTGTTATAACTTCTCGTTGCTTCATCATGCTGCAACACTATCCTTTTGTTGCTTCATTATACAGCCATATGCGTATCGGCCTTAGCTGCTTGCTATGGCTTGCAGCCTAGCCAAAGAGTTGGCTATAGTTCTGGAATCCTCCACGTAGTCTCAAACTACACAATCGTGTTGTCATCTACAGTAATCCGAATTCATACATTTTTTACCTCTCTATAACTAAGATCGTGCCTCTAGGATTAGTGTGATATCTATAGTGAGGATATACATATACCTTGTTTGTTGTGAGATAGATCCATCGGGATTGTTCTCACCAGATCTTGATTGTGGTTATGACAGCGTATCAAGGTATGCATGTGGCTTCACTTCATGGCTGCAGCCAACATGCTTACGGTTCTTAACTTCACTTCATTAATGACTACAGCTTTGACAACCTTGACTACGGCTCCACTACAGCTTCATTCCCTTGACGGTGTGATCATTATAGTGGAGAGAGTTCCGACATTCATCCTGTAACTACTCTTTAGTTGTATACGTATGAATGTTTCCATGATTGCGCATAGGGTCCAGCATATAAGGTCTCTGTTTGCATCCTCATAAGCCTGCGACTTACTGCGGCTAGGGCTCCATGAACAACGTATTATATTTCTTCATGAACAACGTATTGATTGACTGTGGTTGTAGAAATTTTGAATAATTTAACACATATTCAATGGAGATTATCCTGATCATGTACTATTGCGGAAAACATACACAATACATAAGCTCCTCTACGTTGATCATCAATATAGCAGCATCAATAACAATAAAACATCAAGAGCATTCACACATTAACACAGTATGTATCCCGGGGAAAGCATCTCGCTAAAAACCCCAACTATCTGTATATTAATGATTGAGTCATGTAACATTACACAACATAATACTTCTCACAAGTATCTCCACCTCTGTTACACACAATACAGCTCAGATCTGATCTCCAAATCTCTTCCACTGCTTGCCTGCCTTCACTACGCAATCCTGCATGAGAATACTGATGAATGAATAATCCAAATTCGTATTTCCCTTGGATATACCACGCAATCCTCATTAGCATACTCAATCCCTTGATTGTGCAAATCATCATGCACAACTATAGTCACAACTGATAGCAATCTGATCCTCTAACACCTGTCCCTGCTGAACTGAACATGCACTGACATGCAACTGAGTTAACTGATGTATTCTATAGTTGCATTATAAGTTAATAACTTGTGAATTAATTAATAACTAATTCACCCAACTCATCTCTAGTCTATTTGCCAGTTAGACTAAATACAACCAGTTTAACAAAGCTAAACTGAACACAAATCCATCAACTGCACCTCCAGTCCACTAAACTCAACTCACTTGAGTTCTAACTGAAGTCCTGCATGCAAATATTAGTCATCCCATAGGTAACCACGTATTTCCTTCTGGGATCTGCATGTACCACATCCGTAGCTCATCCTGAAATGCTCCAAGAGAATAAGACAAAGTTTATAGTCTAATATTATTATGAGCTAATAATATTTGACTGTTCTATATTTAGACTGAGCAGTCACTCCGCTGTGATCTAAAAATAGAAGTCCATCTATTTTTTCCAATTTGACCAATCATCCATAAACAACAACCTGCAATCCATAGACATGATCCATATGTCTAAAAATAGACATAGTCTAAAAATAGACTTGCGCCAAAAATAGCCTGCGGGCCCACTTAGTGAAGGCGACTCTTTTCACTAAGCTCCATCATCTTGTTGCAATCTAAACACTCCCTCTCGACAAGATATGGATTATCAACAACCCCTATCCTGCCTCGGTGGTACTCGAATTTGCTCCTGGTGAGAGCCTTCGTCAGAATATCAGCATCCTGATCCTCCGTTGGAATGTACGAAAGTAACATGATCCTCCGCTGCACACAATCTCTGATATGATGGTACCTGATGTCAATATGTTTAGATCTATCATGAAATACAGGATTAGCCGAGAGTTTAATGCAACTCCGGTTATCACAGTAAATCACAGTAGGATCCAATGAGAACCGAACAAACCAACTAGGATCTTCCTCATCCATATAGCCTCGCATGCAGCCAAACTTGCTGCCATATACTCGGCCTCCGCTGAACTGAGTGCCACGGATCTCTGTTTCCTGCTGTACCAAGAAACTGTTGTCGATCCAATACTGAAGACCCCTCCTGATGTGCTCTTTCTGTCCGTTGGGCTCCCTGCCCAATCTGCATCCGTGAAGCCACATAGCTTCACCTCATCCTCCTGTCTGTACCACAAACCATATCCCGATGTGCCTCTCAAGTAGCGCAATACATGCTTGCCCGCCTTCCAGAAGAGCTTGGTAGGCTTAACCATAGCTTGTGAAAGCTGGTTAACTGCATAGCATATATCAGGTCGTGTATTGACCAAATACATCAGCGACCCCACCAACTATCGATAAACAGTGGCATCCACTTCTTCCTCGAAGTGGCATCCTCCTTCCTCCAACATCCAGGAAGAGGAGTATCAACAGGCTTGCAGCCATGCATGTTGAACTTCTCCAGTATCTCCCGAGCATACTTGCCCTGAGAAACAAACAGTCCACCACTACGTTGCCATATTTCCAATCCTAGGAAATAGTGAAGGAGGCCCAAGTCCTTCATCTCAAACTCTGTAGCAAGATCCTTCTTGCATGACAGCATCAACAGCTCATCACCCGTTAGAATCAAATCATCAACATACAGTACAATGATAAGCAACTTACCCTCCACCACAATCTGGTATAGGTTAGGATCCGCCTCGCTCTTGGAGAATCCAAGTCCTGTGGAATAGCTGTCTATTCGTGTGTACCAAGCACGTGGTGCTTGCTTCAACCCATACAACGCTCTCTTGAGCCTGCACACATGTGACTCACTGCTGAAGACTTCAAAGCCTTCGGGTTGCTCAATGTACACCTCCTCCTCAATGACTCCGTTGAGGAACCTAGTCTTCACATCCATCTGATGAATGTGCCATCCCATCTGCGCTGAGAGAGCAAGAATCGTCTGTATGGAAGAATACCTTGCGACAGGTGCAAAGG
>APFE031055357.1:110334-124272 GCA_000404065.3 Pinus taeda | reverse complement strand
TGCAAAGGTCTCCTCATAATCGATCCCCTCAATCTGTGAAAAGCCTCGGGCAACAATTCTTGCCTTGTACTTCTCCACACTCCCGTCAGCTGCCTGCTTAACTTTGTAGATCCATCTCGAACCCACCACTGATTTTCCTTCTGGTCTAGGAACAATCTCCCATGCATTGTTTGACAATAGAATCATACTCTTCCACCATGGCGTCTACCCATGCGGGATCCTCCACAGCTTCCTCGAAAGAGGATGGCTCAGTCACAACACACTTGCTCATAAGAGCCATGTATCCAGTGTACCGATCAGGTGACCGTCTATGCCTGCGTTGGGTTGTAGGTGGTCCTACAACTTTCTCTGCATCTTGAGCTAGTCGCTCAGCTTCTGTCAAGCACTTTCGCCCTCTGATGGTTGGCGCTGCATGAGTTGTCTCTTCCACTCCATGAACCTTGTCCTGTGGCTGATCCACGTCCTGAAGCTCATCCTTAGGAACTAATAGCTCCTCATCTGCATGCAAGTGTAGCTCCCTCTCAAGCGAACACTTCATGGCTTTCTTCTCCTGAAATTTTATATCCCGTCGCACAACAGTTTTACCACTGTCTGGCAAATACACACGATAGTTGTGGGGCATATCAGTGTACCCCACAAATATCCCAACCTCTGCAGCTGGCTCCAACTTCTTTCTGGCATCCTTCGTCACATGCATGTAAACGTTAGCACCAAAAATCCTCAAATGAGAAAGATCAGGCTTCTTACCAGAATAAGTCTCCTCAGGTCTACTCATGCCAAGTATCTTATGAGGACAACGGTTCTGCACATAAACTGTTGTATTGCATGCTTCCGCCCACAAGTGAAGGGGTAGGCCCTGATCATGCAACATTTCCCGTGCAGCACCCACGATCATTCTGTTCTTTTTCTCAGCTACCCCATTCTGCTGTGGGTTATGGGGAGCTATGAGCTCTCTTCGAATCCCTTCTGCCTTGCAGAAATCCTTGAACTCATCCAAGATGTATTCACCACCATTATCGCTCGTAAGAGCCTTCACCTTCTTCCCCGACTCCTTCTCGACCAGTGCTTTGAATTCACAGACTTTGAATATGTCTCGCTCTTCTTCTGCATGAAGAAGATCCAGCACTTACGAGATAAATCATCAACAAAAATCACATAATACCTGTGTTTTGTTGTCGAAGCAACTGAGAAAGGTCCACACACGTCTGTGTGAATTCTCTCAAGGATCGTCGTGGTGTGACTATCCTTCTCGTGAAGGTGGCTTTCACAAACTTCCCCAAAGTACACCCCTTGCACTGATCTGACTGCGCAAGTGTGCCTTTAGGAAGCCCTGTAGTGATCTGCTGCAGTATCTTCAAGGCTCCATGGTGAAGGTGACCCAATCTCCTGTCCCACAACTCGCCATCATCCCGGCTCACCAATCCTTTTGCCTTGCCTGCCATAGCTGTGCATCCATCTACATGCAACTGATAAAGGTTCCTCACTCGAACCCCTATCTTCCGGGTCTCACCAGTTGTCTTGCTGCGCAGGAATGCCTTTCCCTCGCTGAAAACAACATCATACCCCTTGTCTTCTAACATCGCCACTGAGATGAGATTCTTCTTCAATCCTGGAACATGCATGACTTCCTTCAATACAAAGGGTTTACCAGACTCCCTCTCAAAGGAAATGGTACCGATACCGGTCGCACTGTATCTACCATCATCGCCCATCTCGATGTGCACTCCAAGATCTTTTTCCTCCAGATCAGAGAACAAATCTCTATCTCCCGTCATGTGAAAAGATGCACCACTGTCCAAGAACCACACTGATCCCATCACACTTGAAACCAAGCATGCGATCAATGAAAAATCAAGCTCAAACTGAGAAGCTAAGGCCTCTCCCCCTGCAGATCCAGCAGCTTTCTTGTTCTTCTTCTTCTGCGGACAATTTGTGGCATAGTGTCCGTGCTGGTGACAGTGAAAACACTTCACCTTGGACATATCCTGCTTCTTGCCTTTCGCACCAGACTGAGAAGCTTTCTTGCTCTTCCCTTTCTTTGCTTTGGCAGCCAAAGCACAATTCTCTTCATCAGCTCCCTTTGACGAAGATCCGTCCCTGGTACTCCGCCTGATCTCCTCCTGCACAAGATCTGACATAGTCTTTCCCATCCTGGCAACTTCTCCCGACCATTGACAGAGTCCTGATAGGAATGCCAACTCTTCGGAAGACCAAGGAGAGCCAAGCTCACCAAGTCCTTGTCATCGACAGTAACCCCCACACTTCCCAGTTCATCTCGACACTGAGTGAACTTCGTGAGATACTTGGGAATACTGTCACCCTTCTCGCATTTGATGTTTCTGAGTTTATCTTTGAGCGCAGCTTCCTCTGATCGCTCTTGCTTTGGAATAATTCTGTTAATGATTTCCACATCAAATATGGAGTAGCCTTTCCATGGAGGCTGGACACAATGTGATCCTTCACGCCCTCCAACAGAATCCTTCGACATTTTGGGATCTTCTTTTGCCAAGCATCAGCTTGAGTAGCATCAGTAGGCTTTAGGATATCCATATCTATGAACTCCTTCAGCCCGTTATCATCCAATACTGCCTCCATCCTGTCCTTCCATGCAATATAGTTTGAGCTGCCCTCAAGAGCATACTCCAATCGCAATCCGTTGAAAGACATTGTTGCGTTGTCACCAAGAAAACACTGCTGCAAATTCGAATTCCACCAGCAACCAACTCAACCGCCTCGGATCTAAGATTCGTGAGAACACAATATTTCTCGTAAAGAGATTGACTGTATCGACTTTTACCGGATATTTCACCTTCCAAAGGAAGGATGAATCCAGAGGCTACCTGGCCCGATTACAGGCTTTGCCTAGAGAAATAGAATGTAAACACTTCTTGAATAGTAGATCCGATGATCAACCGCTCTGATACCATGTAGAAATTTTGAATAATTTACCACATATTCAATGGAGATTATCCTGATCATGTACTATTGCGGAAAACATACACAATACATAAGCTCCTCTACGTTGATCATCAATATAGCAGCATCAATAACAATAAAACATCAAGAGCATTCACACATTAACACAGTATGTATCCCGGGGAAAGCATCTCGCTAAAAACCCCAACTATCTGTATATTAATGATTGAATCATGTAACATTACACAGCATAATACTTCTCACAAGTATCTCACCTCTGTTACACACAATACAGCTCAGATCTGATCTCCAAATCTTTTCCACTGCTTGCATGCCTCTACTGTGCAATCCTGCAAGAGAATACTGATGAATGAATGAAGCAAACTCGTATTTCCTTGGCTGAACCACACAATCCTCATTGGCATTGCTCAATCCCTCTGATTGTGCAAATCATCATGCACAACTATAGTCACAACTGATAGCAATCTGATTCTCTACCACCTGTCCCTGTTGGACTGAACATGCACTGACATGCAACTGAGTTAACTGATGTATTCATTAGTTGTATTATGAGTTAATAACTTGTGAATTAATTAATAACTAATTCACCCAACTCATCTCTAGTCTATTTTCCAGTTAGACTAAATACAACCAGTTTAAAAAAGCTAAACTGAACACAACTCCATCAACTGCACCTCCAGTCCACTAAACTCAACTCACTTGAGTTCTAACTGAAGTCCTGCATGCAAATATTAGTCATCCCATAGGTAACCACGTATTTCCTTCTGGGATCTGCATGTACCACATCCGTAGCTCATCCTGAAGTGCTCCAAGAGAATAAGACAAAGTTTATAGTCTAAATATTATTATGAGCTAATAATATTTGACTGTTCTATATTTAGACTGAGCAGTCACTCCGCTGTGATCTAAAAATGGAAGTCCATCTATTTTTCCCAACTTGATCAATCATCCATAAACAGCAGCCTGCAATCCATAGACATGATCCATATGTCTAAAAATAGACATAGTCTAAAAATAGACTTGCGCCAAAAATAGCCTGCGGGCCCACTTAGTGAAGGCGACTCTTTTCACTAAGCTCCATCATCTTGTTGCAATCTCAACAGTGGTTCTATATACTTTGACTGCATCTACTTCTATCCCTGCGGCTTCATATACCTGCTCCTTAATTCGTAGATGAATACATCTCCATTGCCTACGGATTCATGACTGCGTTCTCCATTAGGGCATCATCATACTAGGCCAACGTAATCCATAGTGTATCTTCTTCTCCAAAAACCCAAGACATGGAGAGGAGATCACTTAAAGAGAGTTTCCAAAAGACTTCAAATCCTCTTCTATTTATAGTGAAAGGTAGATGATGAATAGACACGTCTATTGGACTTCTGAGCCTACTCAAATTTCTGGTCGGCTTGATAATAATTCCATAATTAAAATAAATTAATATCTCCATAAATACTTATCAGAATCGGATGATATATAGATCAATCCTACACCTCTCGATGAGAGGGATCCAATAAAAATATCAGTTGCCATAAATAAGCTGACCCACATGGAGTTTGGCCCTAGTTGCCAATTTTAACACTCCCTCTCAACTAGGGAGAACTCCATCCATTGATCCATATGTCTGACTGTACTATCTCTGCTATCAGTGGCTTGCACTGCTTTGCCCAACGCTACTCAGCTCTGTTGGCTTTGCTCTGCTAGCTCTGTTCCGCCTTGCTCAACTCTGCTGGCTCTGCTCTGCTCAACTTAGCTCTGCTAAACTATGAAGAAGAAGAATTGATCGAGAATGTCTCATACCATTCTCCACTGACCCAAAGTCAGTCTCACAGTGCGTACCACTGATCCCGTACCAGTCTCGACCGACCTGAAGTCAGTGTCATAGTAGGTACAACTCCCACCACTGGTCCCAGATCAGTCCCCCACTGACCTGAAGTTAGTCTCAGAGTGTGTACCACTGGTCCTAGACCAGTCTCAACCGACCCAAAGTTAGTGTCATATGGGTTACCACTCCTACCACTAGTCCTAGACTAGTATCATCAGTCTCAGAGTGTGTACCACTGGTCTAAGACCAGTCTCAACCAACCTGAAGCCAACATCATAGTATGTACCACTCTCACTAGTCCCAGACCAATCCTCTACTGACCCGAAGTCAGTCACAGAGTATGTACCATTAGTCCCCAGACCAGTCTCAACCAACCTGAAGTTAGCGTCATAGTAGGTACAACTCTCACTGGTCCCAGACTAGTGTCATTGATCTTAGACCAATGAAGGTCATCCTAGCATAACGTGTACGGTAGATACAACGATGTGTCCATCGGTACTACTATGGTCCCTATCCTCATTTCCCTTCTCATTGATCAGATGAGAGGTACTTCCCATGAGTCCCAGACTGCATGGGTAGGATGCCTCGACAGGAGAACTTAATCAATCTTGTCTTCACAGGAGAACTAATCATCTTGCTACACAATCACCATGGAGAACACATCATCTAGGCCTCACAAGGGAGCTAATCATCTTGCTACATAATCGTCATGGAGAACACATTATCCAGACCTCACAGGAGAACTAATCATCCTGCTACATAGTGGTATCCAAACAGCTCACTGAAGAGATTTCATAACAAAACTACCTCTCAGGTAGCCATGCTATCAGCAATATACTTTGCCTCAGCGGTGCTCAAAGACACCGACTTCTGCTTCCTGCTCATCCAAGGTATCGAAGTAGATCCCAAGGAGAACTAGCACTGAGAAGTGCTTTAATGATCCTCCACACTGCCTGCCCACTCAGCATTCGAATAATCATGTGGTTTCATATTACAGGCAGTGTATCTCAATCCGTGAGAGATTGTGCCCTGAAGATATCTCAGAAGATTCTAGGCACCAATCCAGTGAAGCTCAACCAAAAATGAGCTCACCATGCTAACTGCAAAACATATGTCCGAACAGAGGTTCACCAAGAACATCAATGCGAATGAGTTTATGAAACTGAGAGGCATTTCCCAAATTTGGTTTGACATCACTACCATATAACTTCTGAAAGTTAAGATCCTCAAGGTAGTCACAGGCTTGCAGTTTATCTTTCCACATTCGGAAACCAACTCCCTCTGTCTTCTACAAATTAGAGGGTCTGCATCTATTAGACATAGGTGCCCGTATGAGAGGTCTATCATCCACAACCTTCGGGTAATGGTTTGGATCGGTTTCACTCCTAGTGAATCTCAGCTTCATCTGACAGCTATCAATCTTCTCATACTATGCCCGGGGTGTTTTGCTTCAAGCCATAGAGGGCTTTCTTTCACCTACATATGTGAGATTCCCTATTCATGAATCTTAAACTCCACGGGTTGTTCGAAACCTGTGGACCTACTACATAAGGGGAATGGTCCCCTTGTAAGATTTTCCTCATACTATGCTCGGGGTGTTTTGCTTCAAGCCATAAAGGGCTTTCTTTCACCTACATACGTGAGATTCCCTATTCATGAATCTCAAACTCCTTGGGTTGTTCCAAACATGTGGACCTGCTACATGAGGGGAATGGTCCCCTTGTAAGATTTTCCTTCAGTACATCTCAGGCATGTACCTTCATGCTATTTTTGAATTCAGGCATCCCAGTCACCATCTAACTCACAGACCTCCAGTGCTGAGTCAATGGTCATGGTCTCCAGTGGACTTGATACAACCCTGAACTCTAAGACATCTTTCAAATATCTGTTTTCAAACACTTACCTTTCCATCGATGAGTGCCACCCTAAAACCTTAAACTTCCATTTCTGAGATGGACACCAAGTTCTTCTTGCGCTCACGTACATAAAAGTGATTCTGGGGTTCCTTGCTTTCTTTGAAGAGTCAACCATTTCCTTGATGACCTGCATTACCAGTCATTCCTTTGATCATTGAAGATGTCCCTAGAATGATTGTTGTCTTCATCGAGAGATGTGTCTCTGCCATTCTGACGCTCCTTCACATAATGGCCAAACTTATTGCAACCAAGGCACCCGCCTTTCCTTCCACCCTTAGATCCAAACTTCCTAATGAAGTGATCTTTAGATGGGCCATCAGAAACTTTTACTACGCCATTCTGATAATATGATCTGCTTCTACTTCACCCTTTGTGAACTTGTAAGAGAGATGTGGAACCCATTGATCCTTTTGTCTTGTCCCTATTGTCTTTGGTGATTACTCTCACTCTTTCTTGGGCATTGTCTTCACCTCATCTCTGATACCATGTTAACTTTAGGTATGTTCTATGCTAGAGCAATTTATTTAAATTTTCATGGTTAGCAATCACATCAACATTAAGATAAACTGCAGATAGAACATAAATATAAGTCGCAGAAGACAAGAGGACACAAGATGTGGCACCAGCGAGGGACAAACCCTAATGTGGCGAAACCCTTGATCAATTATTCTTTTATGTTCTTCAAAGTTTAGTAGAGAGAGAGAGAGAGAGAGAGAGAGAGTACATTTACAATAGAAGTCAACACTTTGACTTTAGATATCGGCAGAGATCAGTTGAAGACATATTGCTTCAATTGATTCTCTAAGGTGACTTCTTCACCTATCATAGTGCTGCATCTCGTCCATTTGCTGCACCTTACCGTGTAGCACCATCATGCATCATCATGCTGCTCATGATCACTATGTTGCCTATACATCATGCTTGTCCATGATCTCATACATCATGCTGCCCATGCATCATGTTGCCCATGATCTCATACATCATGTTGCCCATGCATCATGTTGCCCATGCATCATGTTGCCCATTATCTCATCTATCATGCTGCCCATGATCATTATGCTTCATGTTGCCCATCAAGTTGTTGTTATAACTTCTCCTTGCTTCATCATGTTGCAACACTATCCTTCTGTTGCTTCATTATACAACCATATGCCTATCAGCCTTAGCTGCTTGCTATGGCTTGCAACCTAGCCAAGCAGCTAGGCTATAGTTTCGGAATCCTCCACGTAGTCTCAAACTGCACAATCATGCTATCATCTACAGTAATCTGAATTCATACATTTCTGACCTCTTTATAACTGAGATCGTGCCTCTAGGATTGGTGTGATATCCATAGTGAGGATATACATATACCTTGACTGTTGTGAGATAGATCCATTGGGATTGTTCTCACTAGATCTTGACTGTGGTTATGAGAGCGTATCAAGGTATGCCTGCGGCTTCACTTCATGGCTGCAGCCAACATGCCTGCGGTTCTTAACTTCACTTCACTAATGACTGCGACTTTGACAACCTTGACTGCGGCTCCATTGCAGCTTCATTCCCTTGATGGTGTGATCATTATAGTGGACAGAGTTCCGACATTCATCCTGTAACTGCTCTTCAATTGTATACGTATGAATGTCTCCATGACTACACATAGGGTCCAGTGTATAAGGTCTCTATTTGCATCCTTATAAGCCTGCAGCTTACTGCAGCTAGGGCTCCATGAACAATGTATTATATTTCTTAATGAACAACGTATTGATTGACTGTGGTTCCATATACTTTGACTGCATCTACTTTTATCCCTGCGGCTTCATATACCTGCTCCTTAATTCATAGATGAATACATCTCCATTGCCTGCGGATTCATGACCATGTTCTCCATTAGGGCTTCATCATACTAGGCTAGTGTAATCCACAGTGTATCTCCTTCTCCAAAAACCCAAGACATGGAGAGGAGATCACTTGAAGGGAGTTGCCAAAAGACTTCAAATCCTCTTTTATTTATACTGAAATGTAGATGATGAATAGACACGTCTATTGGGCTTCTAAGCCTACTCAAATTGCTGGTCGACTTGATAATAATTCCATAATCAAAATAAATTCATATCTCCATAAATACTTATTGGAATCAGATGATCTTTAGATCAATCCTACACCTCTCAACGAGAGGGATCCAATAAAAATATCAGCTGCCATAAATAAGCTGACCCACATGGAGTTTGGCTCTATTTGCCAATTTTAACACGGAAGAACTTGAGTAACCCACAATCCCTCAAAGCATTGACACATTCAACACTTTGGGAAGCTTGGTGATCTTCTACCTCGTGGCCTATTTCTTTCCATTTGATGGCCATGTTTGTCGAAATCTCCTGTAAACAACCCAAAAATATCATTTAGATGCCTTTCCACGGATCAAAATCTTGAAAAAATTGATCAAGGGAGAGGATTTTTCATTATATTTTCCGCTTTGCGTCCAATGCGATTGTCTGAATAATTTTCGCGCTAGCATCACTAGAGCGTTTTGGGCTCAAGGGCGATCAACACGAATTCGATGATTAGACTCACGTTGGTCGCCCCTGATTTTAAAAATGAAAATCCTCCCCCCTAACCACCTAAAATTCCTAAGAAATGGCATGAAATATGTGTGAAAAGAAAGAGCAAGGGAAGAGCTCTTACCTGCAACTACCGGTTCGTGAAATGGTGCCCTGGATATCCCACACTGCTAGCCTGAATAATCAAGGAAAATAGCGAAAGATGCACTCTCTAATTTACTCCAAGTGAAATGGTAAAAATGTTTTTACTTTTGGTCTATTTATAATTTTTAAAACACATTTTTGTCAATATGTTATTATTTTTCTCGATATCGGTGATGTGCGGTTATCTTTGTGTAGTTACAGGATCTTTTGGTAGTAACGGTGATCATTTTTTTACCTATTCAACGTTTTGTTTGTTTGTTTGTTTTTTGTTTTGTTGTTGTTGTTGTTGTTGTTGTTGTTTTTTTTTTTTTTTTTAACAGACTCGTTAAAAATGAACCCCCTGGAGTCATCTTTAAACTATTTTCTGACTCGAAATATGAAAAGATCACCAAGTACTTGTCTTTTCGAACTCGTTAAATTAAATGAATTGACATCGTCTCAATGTATGTTTATCTCGTTTTCGCGCTGAGGTTGACTATAAAGGTACACCTTGGTCGACATGGTCCAGAAGGCCTCTCAAATATTATTTTCTACCTTTTCGGGTTCGAGAGAAATTACGAAAATGGACCTAATGGAGTTTTCTTTTTCGTCTCTTTTTCAAACTCTCTAAATATGAAAAAAGATACCGAGTTACTCTTTTGTCGGATTCGTAAAACTTAAACGACAAAAGACTTGTCACCATGACAAGACTGAGTTTCTCCTTCCTAGGACTCGTAAAACTTACTAGGATGGATTCATTCGAACAATGAACCTATACGATAAGCATATTCTATCCCCTTCAAGCTCATGGTTAAAAATAATTGGGGTACTCACTAGAAATAGTGGGGAAAAATGAAAGTGAAACATCTCTTGTATATGCAGCATGTCGCTCTTGAACATGACACTCATTTGTTCCTCGTGTTGGGTTTGGGATATCCTCACTTAGTCACTTTTCCTTCCGGGTTTGGGTTATCCATTTTGCCTCTCATCTGACTATTCCACTTCGTCATCATGACCCTTGGTCCTATGTTGAGTCAAATGTTGCCACACTACGGAGTCATGTTGTCAATATGTTCAAGAGAAGTCTGATTTGTAGTTTACTACCTATACATTGTTTAACCTTTTGCCACAGTCTTGGATCATACTCATTTATTCCACTTTGTTCCTTGTTTCATGTCAATGATGAGGGAATCATTATGGCCCTCCTTCAACGGGTCACTTCCCATCGACTTCAACTCATTATCCAGGAAGATGATTTAGATACCTCCTTTCAGTACCTTAGAGATTGCATGCCTTAATGGCAAGTTCTTCGCATTCTACAACAGGTTTTCATCATTGGCCTTCAATCGAGTGATTCCACGAGTGTTCGAATTCAACTTCATTTTCACATTCACATATTGTACTTTCGTACCTTGAGAGCCATTATCATTATTGGTGGTTTCCCTCGTGCCTGTTAACAGTTCACATCATTGGCTGATAATCAGGTGGTTTTCTAACATGTTCGACTTTGACATATTCATTCACATGTTAGAATTTGTACTTTGGTTGGGTTGGGATGGAGCGCAAGACCATGCGTTTATAACTCAGGCTCCGTGGAGTTGTGTATTATTCATGATTGTATACATGTTTCCTCTATACGGATGGCTGCAACCATACCGTGGGACCTTATATCTATGACGATGATGATCATTCTACCTCGGGTGGCTGCATCCATACCATGGATCTTAGAATTCCAGATGACCATTTTCATTCGGATGGCTGCGCCCATACTGTGGATCTTTTCACATGGTTCTTTCTATCTGGATGGCTGCGTCCATACCATGGATTCATTTTTTGATATATATGACAGATATATTAGATATGTATATGTATATGCGTCCTTGATTTGCAGGTCTCTTGATAGTGTTTGTTCTCGTCCTTGCAAAAGCTCACAAATCATCTCAACCATCACTCCCTGTTCTGCCTTCATGCTTTAGGGGGCAATTGTTACACAATATTTTTTCACACCTCTTGCACTTCCTTGTGTCATACCTAAGAGTGCCCGAAACTTGGCAATTATGGAGCGTACCCATCCTGATATGCAGTCTAGATTCTCCCTGAAGAACTGATGAAAACATGCCTTGAGCCTTCCATGAATAAGTGAGCTCAAAAATCCTAATTTCAGGATCAGTGTGACTGCAACACTACTTACTCGTGTTGATGGCAGGTTGCACGATACTAGCCTCACGCTGGCAGCACAATTTTTACTTGGATACTCACGCTGATCCCTGAAAGGCAAGTTTTCCCAAAGAGGACAAGAAGCTTCATGATCTAGAGGCTTCCAAAACAATGAGTTGGAGGTTGTTCGTTGTGGATGTGGTCAAATTCTCCCAATATTGCCATTTAATCTTATCCCTATGAGCTTCCTCCTTGAAATGATGGCCTTCCCCTTTCTTTGTTGAGATCATAACTCCCTCTCCCTACCTATATATTCATCCTCTCCCATTCCCAAATGGTTGGTATCTGATTATTTGCACCCTTATGCTGAGATAATGCTTACATACTATTCATCTTGGCTTGGAGAAGGAGTGCTTGAGAGCTTGAGCTTGGACTTGGACATTCACTCAAGGAGGGCTTACTAACATCAAGGCTTAGGTTGTATGCTTCCTCTTTCATTTATTAATATATACAATTGCTGGTTCAATTTCCATAAATTCTTGTGTTAATGCATCATTGATCTTAATTCTCCTTGATCTGTTAAGTGGACTACATTCAATTATGCTTGTTACACTTGTATGCTTTGTTGTGTCTTTGGCCTCTTGTGTAGGTATTCAAATGCTGTGAGCGGTAAGGACTGAGCCTAAGGAACAAATGATCAAGATATTCAACAAAGGAGTGCATTATAACATTAGAACGAGTTAGGTATCCTTCCTCTTCTCTCATTTCGATTGTAATTTAGGAAAGTGTCTTGTAGATTTTCACGTGGGTTGCTAGTCCCACTCATTGGGCTAGAGGGATCGTCTCTGACCGCAGAGAGTATTTACCTAGACAACAGATGGAAATGATAAGCTATTATCATAATTTATAGACTCTAATTGGGATGGCAGTGAGACAGATGGACGAAGCACTATCGATGGTTGCTTTAGTTTGGGATATGTTATGATATCATGGATGAGTCGAAAACAAGACTTTGTTGGTTTAAGTAGCGCTGAAGCTGAATATGTCGCAATGATCTGAAATGGAGCAGATTAATAATGTTGTGCTAATTCCCCATTCAGATTAAAACCCAATATGCTTATCATTTGCTTATCAAGTGCTTAAGGATTCAACATTTTTGCTTAATCAACTGATTCCCATGAGAGTTTCTTTTCTAAATGTTAGAAACAATTTAACATAAAAACGCTAAACAACAACACTATAACAACCAAGAACATCAAAATACAACACATAGCAAGCACATGATAAAGGAATTCACCCATCCTAGGCTACCTCTCCTTGGTCCATCTTCCAATGGCTTGGGCCTCTCTATTATGCTCAAACTACAACAAAAATGTGTTTACAATGCTCAGATGCCTATGAAACTTGTCTCAATGAGTTCAGGATCATCAAAATGGTCATTTAGCCTCCTTTTGCATCCAATTTGGATAAGAACTGAAGAAGTTATGACTTCTCCCAGTTCTTCCACTATTTTTTCCACAAATTTCTCCAAAACCGACCAAAAACTCATTTCTGCTCCAAAATCTGCTAATAGAGCAAGAAATTTGCTACATGGCAGGCTATATCCTATTGACCGTATTGCAAATTGCAATTGGCAAGTGTTGCGGGCTCTTATGGAACGAAAAAACATTGTGATTGCGATACTGTGGACCCACCAGGGATAATTAACTGCAACATATAAAATCTACATTCGTAACCCATCGCTCATCACAATCAACGAATTTCAGCGACCGAAGGTTTTGTTAACATGGGAACACTGCATTGCGGTATTACAAACCTGTGGGGGTATTAAATTGTGTTATATCAAACTCTCGCGTCTAGGGTCTTATCGCTCATCGCGATCGATAATTGGTTGCATGGTTTTAACACAGCAAAAAGTTACGATGCGATATCGTGGACCCACCAAGACATTAAACTATAACACAATAAAATATCACGTTCGGGCAAGCATGATGTAGTTAAATTTCATAAATTCCCCTTTTTGGTGGCAATCTTTTTGGTTCTTGAAATATGTCTCCATATTGATTGACAAAATCAATCGATTCATCTTTCAGCTTCACATCACAACCCAAACAATGTAAACTTTGAAACGAGAACTATAAACTCAAAACTGGAACTCTGGCCAAAAAACCCAAAAAAACATAAAAAACAGTGTTAAAAACGAAAAGTGTTGACGCTGGAATAACAACTTTTCTTTTCTTGGGTAAATTTTCAACATGTTTTAAAAATGGCGGTGAAACCAATTTTTTGCACAAAAATTATCCAAAAAACACCCTCAAAACGAAAAGTGTTAATGCTGGAAGAACACACTTTTTTTTTTGAACCGAAAGTAAAATTTGAACATTTCGAAATAATGGCGTAAAATATTTTATCATGACTCCGTAAAACATTAAAAAAAATA
>APFE031055357.1:63308-108318 GCA_000404065.3 Pinus taeda | reverse complement strand
AAAAATCACTACCATTCTAAAACGCAATGTACATAAAAAAAATTAAAGTGCTAAAAACTATGCTTTTAAAAAAAACATGTGTGTTCTGCATCACCATTTTTCTCTACAAAATGGGTAATAGTATCAGTTCCCGTTTCAAAGTTTACGTTGTTCCTACAAAGGGTTCTTGCTCCGTGTCATTCTTCTGCTTGATGATAAGGAGCACGAAACTCTTGCTGGCTACAAAATGGGTAATAGTATCAGTTCCCGTTTCAAAGTTTACGCTGTTCCTATAAAGGGTTCTTGCTCCGTGGCATTCTTCTGCTTTATGATAAGGAGCACGAAACTCTTGCTGGAATTGACCAGTCACTTCATTTTCCCTGCGCTTGTCAAAAGCAGATTAAGCTTTATGTGATGGGCTTTCACAATATACTCCACTCCATATTTAAACAAATGATATTTGTTCTCAAATATATGGAAAATGGCTTTCCTGTCATACAGATACGGGCTTCCCAACACAATTCCAAAAATATCCAATGGCACAATGTCTAATTCGAATTCATTAATGAAATTGACAGTGATTGCAAACGTGAAAACCAATGTTGCACTAATTGTTATCGGGATAATTTTGGTGCGGGAAAAAATCGGGAAAAAATCGTAGCATACAAAAATATTCATTTTTTTTTAATATCTAAATCATCTACAACATAAAATAAATACATTGATACATAAATATGATAAAAGAACTAACATATAAGATGTTTAATATCATTTCTAGTGCTACATCACACATAACAGTGAATCATGTCCTGAATAGTAAGTCTTGACTTCTGAGTCCCAACTCAGCCTCAAAATATCAACAAAAAATATAATAATGTATCTCATGAATCATATCATGAGTCATAATGTCATATACAATGAAATGAACAAAATAACTAAAGTCTAATACCATTGATTTCCTTTTCCCCTCTTGCAAGAAAATGCCATAGCTTTCCCTTTCCCTCTAGATGTAGAAGTTGGTGTTGGTGGAGCTGGAAATGGACTCTGCTGTGCTCTTGAAGCTGAAGAACTAGAAGTAGGAGCTATAGGAGGTAGACCACGTCCTCTACTGGTGGCAGGGGTAGCCCGAACAGGTGGTGTCACCTCTTTCTCCTATTGCTCCAACTCCTCATCCTCCTCCTCCTCCACTACATCCTGCACTAACCAATCATCAACAGACTCCATGAGAGGCCTCTCGGCCTCAACCCTCCATGCAGCAGTGGTGTCAATCCCATCCAATGAGATGGCCTCCATATCAGGTGTCCTCAAGTTGCCTTACTCACAATCAAAGATTGTAGTAGACGTAAGACCATGTCATGAAGTCGTTGGACTCCAAACCTGTACAAAGATCATGAAATAATAATTATAAAAAAAAATATTGTTTAATGAATTCAAAAAATTATTTGGAAATTTGCAATATTTTAAATTTTTAAGTGTTAACCTGTTGCGCTTCTTGTTGTGTACTTTTTCAAATACACTCCAGTTGCGCTCACATCCTGAGGAGCTACATGTTTGGCTGAGGATTCGAATGGCAAGCTTTTGCAGAAGGGGTACCTGGCATCATTTATTCTCCACCATGCATCTACAACAAAATTACAAATAAAATTTTAAATAAACATAAGAAAAAAATGGAATTTGAAGAGACAATGAAATTTGAAACAATCTAAAAAATACGTGCCATTTTAATCATCCTATCAGTCACAGCCATGTCAAAGCCAAATGTGCCACCTTCCATTCTATATGTCTCAATTTATTTAGATATTTCTGTACGTTCTGCTGGAGATCGCACCATCCTCTGGACACAGGTTAAGAATCCATCCATGATCTCAGCATCAAATACGAATTCACATGCATAAGAAAATGTGGGGTTCAGGTAGATCTCTCCAGCATGAATAGGACGATGGAGTGTGTTGTTCCATCATTCATCAATCACTCCCCATAGGAGGAGTTGTCTCTGAAACCCCTCATCTCCCTTATCATCATAGTAGGCCTGAATGGATTCTTTCGCCCTGTCCATGGCCTCATACAAATAGCTCATTGCGGGCTTCTCACCATCAACTAATCGAAGAACTTTTACCAAAGGTTCAATAACGGTGCACACCTCCTGCACTCCTGCCCAGAAGTCTTCCTGGTATGAAACTAGTCTACATATGGCCTCTCCCTCTGGTTTGCAGCTCATTGTCAAAGCACGCCACTCCTCTGAAAGAAACATTCTCTTCACATCCCACATAGAATTCAAGAGGGATTGGAGAGATATGAAACTGGTGGCAAACCGTGCAATGGCAGGGCGCACCAACTCTTTGTTGTTGGTGAATTTTCTCATCAAGCTAAGCATAAATATATGATTATATATAAATTTTGTAATGCTTTTGGATGACTCAACAATATCTTTGACAAAGGAAATTTTCCCTATGTCCTCCAACATCAAATCAATATAGTGTGCAACACAAGGTGTCCAAAATAAAGTAGGATGCCTGTCCATAAGCATCCTTCCAGCAACAACATAATTTGCAGCATTGTTCGTTATGACTTTGACAACATTTTCTGCACCCACCTCCAAAATAAACACATCCAACAAATCACATAAAGTTCTTGCATCTTTGATTTGTGCAGATGCATCAACAGATTTGATAAACATAGTCCTCTTGGGACAACTAACCAAGAAGATTATAAGGGTTCTCTCCTTTTGGTCAGTCCAACCATCTGACATCACAATGCATCCTATTTGTGCCCATGATTCCCTAAAATCCTCCAATATTTTGGTGCAGTCAAGATTTTCATTTTGAAGAATCTGGCCTCTAATGTCATGATAAGAAGTGATTTTTACCCTGGGCCAACAGTTGCAATAGCATCAACAACAGGCTGGAAAAATGGATTATTCCTTACAATGCTGAAAGGAATATCACTCCAAAGGAGAAATTTGGCCAGCAACTTGTCAGCTTGTTCTTTCTCAGTTTTTTTAAGCATTGAGGTGATAGATGGTTGTGAACCAGGTGTGGTTCGAGAAACAAAAAATGATGAGGCAGCGACTGGGTTGGTTGATGCTGCAGTAGAACCACTGCCACTTCCTTGTTCAGCTGAATTTTTTAGTTGCCTCTTCATTTCTGCTTTGGCCTCTCTAGTGTGGTCTAAATTTTCCAATGATCTCATGGCTTTTCGGATGATTTCAGGATTTGTCTCTGTGCAAGGCCCTACATCAAATCCAGGGATTTGTGCAAGGTGATACTTCAATTTGTACACCCCCCCAGACATATGGTGCCCACACAACTTGCAAGACAAGTTTATTCTATCATTCCCTCCATCAGGTTCACCAAATTCCCACAAAGGGTCTAATTTCCTTGGCATGTTTGACTTTGAACTTTGAAGTTGAAAACTTGAATGGTGTTTCAGTGAACCTATGGCAAAATAAGGATTACAATTTACAAGTTACAAACTTACAATTTAGTATTTACATTGTACAAAAACTAAAAAAAATTACATACAATTTAAGAAACCCCATTTCAAACCCAAAAAATAAAAATAAATAAATAAATAAATAAAATAAAAAATTACACTGGACAAATGTCAAAACTCTCATTCCAAACCCAACCAAAAAAACTTAAAAAATTACATTGGACAAATGTCAAAAACCCCATTCCAAACCCAACCAAAAACATAGAAAAAAACAAAAACAAAGTTACAAAACAGTGAAAACACAAAACGTTGGTGCCCATACTGGTTTTATGGAGAAAATTTGTCTCCTCTTTAGCTCACACTTTGTTTTTCTCCTCCAGTTAGTTGATTCAGCTCCAAAATTACCAAGTCTCCAAACCCCCAGCGCGTGCATGTCTGCTATCTAAATGACAAATAAAATCGTGTTTTTCTCTTTAAAACACACGTTGCCCGACGGTACCATGATTTTTTGAATAAAAATCAGCTAAAAAAAATATTCATTTTTATCACGTGATTTTATCGTTTTTTGAAAAAATAGCGATAAAATCATTTTATCGTGATATTTTCACAATTAGTGCAACACTGCTGAAAACACATTTCCGTGTGACCTACAAATTGGCATCCTTGGTTATACAACCCAACGGATTCAGTTTATGATGAGGCATGGTTTCCAGATTCAATTTCTTGACCAAACCTGCAAAAATTAAGTTGGCCTGAGATCCACTATCAAACAACGTATCGATTTTTGTCTGTTTGGAAATAACTCGGATATGGAACAACTCAATTCAATTTTTCTCATTTGAAACGTCATTGGAGTTATTTGTTGCGCTGGTGCTTGTCACGATTTCCTCTTTGCTTGTATTTACCACGACTTTCCCTTTAGTGATTGTGGTTGCAATCTTCCTTTCATCACCTGAGTCAGAACCCAAGTCTTGTTGTGTAGTAGTGTTTGTCCTTTGTTTTCCTTTATTGTTAGATTTCTTTGGTCTTAATTTAGGATGAAGCTTCCAGCAATGCGCTTCATCATGACCCTCTTTGGAAAAATTATTGCACGCGGGTTTCTCCCCTTCTCTATTAACATAAACATTTTTCTTTTGCTTTCCTTTTAATTTCTTCCCTTTTTCACCACTCTGGAATGGCTTCTTCTTACCTTCTTCACGTACATTTTTACCTCTTGCTTTGAGGTGTGTAGCTTGAACACAAACATCATGAAGATTTGTGGGACTAAACATAATAATGGTATGTCGAAAATAGCTATGCAACTCTCCTATGTATTTCAGCAAAGTATCTTGTGACTATAAGTCTACTCCTAGCATAAGAGCTCTTTTTCTAAACTCTTGAGTATACTCTTGCACATTTTAACCTTTCCAGTTCATGATAGCTTTTTGTATATGAGCTAAAGGGTAGAACTGCATTTTTATAGCAACAATGGAATCAAACCAAGTAATAGAGATCTTATCATGTTTTTTGATCTCGTCTTGAGTCCTTGATCCCCACCATACAAGTGTTGCACCCTCCATTCTCAATGGTGCCAACTAGATTTTGATACCATCCTCTTGAAGGTTATGAATTCTATAATACACCTCCAACTAACGAATCCAGTTATCCAACTTCTCTGCATTAACTTCACCAAATTTAACATCAAGCTTTAGAAAAGGTGATTTACCAATCCCTTTTGAAAAATGATGAAGAGTATGAGTAGTGGTGGTATTAGTGTAAGAGTGTGAAGATGATTTCGAAGAAGAAGATGAAGAAGATGATGGAGATGGTGGAGGTTTTCCTCCATTCCCATTATCTCCTTTTCGATTACCTCCTCCTGAAGAGCCTTCTCCATTGGTAGGCTTGGAACTTTCTCCTTGCAATATGCTATTCCTCTCTTCATATAGGACCTTAACCATCTCTGTCATATCAAAGAAAGCCTTTCTGAAGGGCTTCTCATCTTCTATCATGTAAAAAGGTTCTCTTCCATGAGACGTGATCTTAGGAGTCTCAAGTGCAACTTGAGGTTGTAATGGTGTTGGAATCTGAACTGCAACTTCTACAACATGAGGATGTACTGGTGTAGAAGACTTCGGCAACCTTTCTCGTCTTCCACTTGACCCAACTTCAGGGCTTTCAACCAACTTTCCTTCAGCTCTTTTGAGCTTTAACCTTCTAAGCATGACATAAAATTGCAAACAATTAAATCCTTCTTTCACAAAACAAATCTAGTAAGCAAAAACTAGTGCCCTGATACCAACTTCATTTTGACCATCTGTTTGCGAATGGAAGGCTGTACTTTTATTCAATTTGATGTCCATCAAGTTCCATAAACTTGACCAAAAATTCCCAACAAATCGAGAATCATGATCACTTACAATAGAAGTAGGAAATCCAAAATGAACCCATACATTTTGAAAGAAAGGTTGAGCTATTTGATCAACTGTAATTTTTTTTACAAGGCATTAATATGCACATCTTGTTGAAACTATCCACAATTACATACAAATAATCATGACCTTTCCTTGGTAAAGGAATACCTCTTACAAAATCCACGAAAACACTTTGCCATGGTCGTGAAGGCACCAGAAGTGGTGTGTACAATCCTAGTTTCCTATTACTAGGCTTATTGACTGCACATAATGAACCTCTAATAAAACATGACTCACTTTCAAGCATACGAAGCCAATAAAATACCTCTAAAAATTTTCCATTGTTTTACTTACACCAAAATTTCTAGCAATAAGAGAAGTGTGTGCTTCCCTTGTGACATTTACACTCTCTCCCTGTGGAACACAAAGTTTTCCCAAATGATATAATAGATTATCATGCATGTGGTAGTCTGATTCCTCAACTTGGTGGCCTTGACTCAAGTTTAAATATACCTCTTGAAAGTCAGCATCATGTGCATATTACTCAACATAACTTTCAGGCAAAACATAATGATTCTTGAGTAAAATGGTTGCATTAACAATCAGTCTAGAAAGCATATCAACAACTCTGTTACAAATACCTTTCTTGTACCTGATTACCAACTGGAATTTCTATAAAAATCCCATCCAACGAAAGTGCCTTGATTTCTGCAATTTTGTTTGAGATTACAGATATTGCAAAGATTTATGATCGATATGAATAATGGTTTCTTTTTCCATCAATTAATTCTTCCATTTCTTCACACTTTGTACCAATGCATAAAGCTCTTTATCATACGTAGGATAATTAATAACGACACCATTAAAAATATCAGAATGAAATGAAATGGGCTTACCATGTTGTAAAAGAACTGCACCCATGGCGTAGTCACTTCTATTTGTATTTCAAATGGTCGTCAATCTAAAGTTGAGTGTGACAAGATTCTGACAGTTTGATTTTTTAGCACAATTCTTGTTTAGTCAATTTAGTATGTCCTAAATTTCTACATTAATTATCAATCCAGGAGTCGTACATTGATGAAGTGTGGCGCACTATATGTGCAAGACAACCTCTTTCTTACTTTTTATTGTTTTCAATTTTTATTTTGTTTTGGGGGTTTTATCTTCGTTTATCTCCTAATGTGAATGGAAATCCTATCCCTGACTTTTAAGAATACTCTAGAAGGCAAGTATGGATATAGATTTTAAAGCAATTATGTCCTCTATAATGATTTCCAGAAGTTAACACTTCATAAGGTCTTAAAACATGAAATTAGTACTTGAACAAGAATGGAAATGTGCTGCTATTCAAATCAAACAAATAATGAACTACTGATCATGAAATCACTATCTCTGCTGCTTATCTAAATACAGAAAAATAATTTAAGCTATTGCACTCAAACAAATAAAACACTGCAAACTAATAAAAGTAAAATCAATTCACTTCATTTATAGTCTGATAGCTCGCCAAGTAGTCTTTTCGGGGTTAAGCTATGGCTCTAGAGATAACATCAACAACACGAGGAATTGATATCTAATTGCAGAAAAATAAAACTTAAATCAAATCACATCATTCATAGTCTGATAGCTCGCCAAGTAGTCTTTTCGGGGTTAAGCTATGGCTTTGGAGATAACGTCAATGATATGAGGAATTGATATCTAATTGCAGAAAAATAAAACTAAAATCAAATCACATCATTCATAGTCCGATAGCTCACCACGTAATCTTTTCGGGGTTAAGCTATGGCTATGGAGATAACGTCAATGACATGAAGAATTTGATATCTAAACTAACTAACAAAGCAAATGAATAAGACTAAAATCAAAGAATAACTGAAATTGAAAAGCTAAGAAAAACAAAGTCAGCAGAGAGGCTAATCTCATGTCACTAGTTATTGTAAAAATTGTATGAAAATGCGCGTGCCTAGCCTATCCTGAAACACACACTGATCAGCATTAGCAAAAATATACAATACTTGAAAAATCATGTACAGGAATGAAATGTTAACATCATAACTAACTTGTGAAATATACACAGATGAACAAACTATGAAATATGTGCAATGGAAATAAGGAAACAATACATAAAAACTTTACAGAATTAAAGAAAACAAAACCTCAACCAGTAGGGGCCCTCTGCACGGCCTTGGTCAACACGCTATCAGTCAGGAATTATGCTCACACAATCATATAAAACAGAGTCTTGTTATATTGCAAAACAGAGGAAGAATCCACTCGTTACAACAGCAAGACCAGTTCACAGCACAATACAATGACTAACAGCAAAGCGACATCAAAAACTAACTAGCTCTATGCGTGTGCAAACGTGTTATTTATAAATGGAAATTTCATAACTATTTTCCTATGAAACACTTTCAATAGAGGACACGTAAAAAGACAACATCCGTGAGCATAGCATGATGGTTGCCAAGATCATTGAATCTATCAAAAGGTGGTTGTTGGATTTGCATCATGGAGGCAGTCTACAGCTATCAAAATGAACCTATGGATCTAGGAACGATCTCTGACCCTTCACGTGTTTGAAAACAGAGACCTGTTTGCCGTAGAACTCTTCATTTGACCACCATTTGACCAAGGGCTTCCTTTGCGAATTTGGCTAAACCAATAGGACCTGGTCCATGTCCAAATCATTCCTGACTTGCCCACGTGCCTCGTTTTGCTTGATGACACCTGTAACCTAGAGATCAACAAAAAGAGATGCGAAAAGTCGAATCAGATGTGGAAAGTGGCTGCATTTCGCAGCTAATGAGCAAAATCTAAGTCAAATAGCAAACACAAAAACAGAGTTAGAAAACCACTTAAATGCTCTTTTAGAATCAATATGTAATGATCTTTGATAGCTTATGAGGTACTCGTGAGGGGAAAAAGTCTAGGAAAGTGTGTAGGAGAGATGTAGTTTCAGGGCTCAACAATTCTGAGCACCTAATCATGCAGCTTGTGAGGTTGGAAAATATGTTGTTTTGCTCAGGAAGCTTCTTACAGACCTATTCGGAGGACCTATGGATCCCACCGTGATATTTTGTGACAACCAGAGTAGCATAAGTTTGACTCTTGACCCTGTGTTTCATTCTAGAACAAAGAATATTAATAATAATTACCATTATACTATGAGTTTGGTACAAGATGGGGTTGTAAAGCTATAATATATTTCGACATATGAACAAGTAGTTGATATTTGAACTAAATCTCTTCCTAATAAGAAGATTGAGCATTTGAGAAGCAAGCTTGGATTAGTTGATATCTCCTATTTGATTGAGAGGGAGAGATGATGAGTTGTTGTACCTTAGGCTAAACAACCCATATGATGAAACTTAGGGTTGATATCTTGACAGGTAGCCTAGATGATACCTAGATCCCTGATAGGGTTGGTATCTTAGTAGGTATCCTAGATGATACCTAGATCTCTGTTAAGGTTGGTATCCTATAAAGTTGCCTAGATGATACCTAGATCGCCGTTAGGGTTGGTTTCTTGGCAAGTAGCCTGGACGATACTTAGATCCATGTTAAGTTTGGTGTGTTGGCACGTAGCCTAGATGGTACCTAGATCCCCGTTGGGTTGGTATCTTGGAAGTAGCCTAGATGTTGCACATATGATGCCTAGATCCTTGTTAGGGTTGGTACCTTGGAAAGTAGCCTAGATGGTATCTAGATCCCTGTTGCATTGATACCTTTGTAGTAGCCTAGGTGGTACCTAGATCATTTGATGGGTTAATACCTTGACAATTAGCCGAGATGGTATCTAGATCCCTAACATTGTATATATTGACTATGATACTCTTCTTAGAACATTTTAATTTGAGGTCATCCTTGTTCCATTTGTACTATTATGAATACTTCCCTAGTTCAGAGGGAGTTTGAAAATGTAACTATGCTCAGTCTTCATAATTGTTATTATACTTATATCATCATATATTTATAGTAAAAGTGAAAAAGAAGATTTTTATTTTTATTTTTGAAGCATGATTTTCATGCTCTTTATATTTGTCAACTAGGTCAAGCATGTTCTTCACGATTCTAGGGTTTACTTGAGTCAAAAGAGTCCTTATCATATGTATAAGACCCTTCTTGGGAATTTGTATCATGAAAGATTTTTTTTTTTGAGTCAAGTAAGTAAAAAATACCTTCATCACCAAGTCGATCCTACCTGTGTGAAGTCGGCCCTGTGGAGGGCTATTGGACCCCATGAAAAGGCTATATATTCATGATGATTTTGACCTCTTTGGCATCAATCCATCATAAGTTCGATCTGTAACAAGAAGAAGAGAAAGACAAATGTGAAGGTGAAGAAAAATAGCAAAAGTAAAGGAGAAGAAGAAATATGAGTTTGTGAGCCTCCTCTGTCTCACACGTGCGAAGTTTCTGGGGTTATTGTGTGAGTTGTAGGGCCAAGAATTGTCGGCTGAATTTCATACATGTTCAAGTGGGCCGAAACCTAGACTGGATCAAATTTTGATAGAGTTGACTTTCTTTGACTTTGGGAGACTTTGACTAATTTGAAGGAGGATCTTTTGGAGGGTTGATTTGGTGATTGGGGAAGGTCTTGGAATTGGTCTAAAAGGTCTTGGATGTCTCATTTTGACTTCGTTCTATAAGAAAAAGAAGAGTTTGAATGAGTTTTCCCCTAAAAGGGGTTTTTCCTTGACTGAGAGCCTACATCTTGTGTCTTTTGTTCTTGTGATCTTCATACATTTATGATTTTCTAATTGATTGATGAAAGTAGAAATAATAAATAATTAAAGGCCAACACAAAATCACAATTAATCATCAAGAAAAGAGGAATCAAAACCATAATTTCTAGCTAGATTGATTTCTCAAGACTTCATGTTGAGGCACTCTAATAATTTTTCATAACAATCCACCTTCACCTTATGGGCTACCAACCAATCCATACCTATCAAAACATCATATGATCATAATGGCAACAAATTCAATTTGACTTCAGAAGTGATTCCCCTGATTTATACAGGGAAAGACTCAACCATATTTGTTATCCATCTCTTTATCCCAATGGCCAGCTGAACCAACCATGATTATCCATGGATTTTGTTTTGTAATTCACAATTTTCCACAATCATAGGTCTAACATAGCTGAAATTAGATACCGGGTTAATTAAAATTGAGATCGGTGAGTTTTTTACCATACCTTCCATTTGAATGATCATTGCTTGTTGGTCTGCTTACCTATTATCCAATGCAATGTATATCCTAGGAATTCTCTTGGCCACATCATTCACATTTTTTTCCTCTTGTACGTTATATAAATTTGTGTCGGTCTTCTACAATAGAGGAAAATTTCTCCACAGATGGTTCTTTCCACATTCCCAACATTGTATGCTCCCTTTCTCGGATCCTTCACCCTATTCATTCGCTAGTTTATGAGGTGTATTTATGTTGACTACGGAATTTTGTTGATGTTCACTTTTTGGTGAGGTTATTAAACTTTCCACCCTTCCTCCTTAGCAGGGGCTGGTACACTAAAAAGCACACGAGCTACTAAGAGGAAATTATTGAACCACAAAGTTGAGATTTTGGATTAATATAAGTATCAATATTACAAAAATTTGGTGTTTTCCCCTTTCCAATCGTATTCTCTCATCTTCGCTCTTTCTAGCTAGCCCTCACGGGCAAACAATCTTCTCTTTTGTAGATCTTAATTATAATAGGAAGATCATAATGAGAATATTCTAATTATCATGTGATCTTAAAATAAAAAGGTATCTTAATAGTTACATAACGATTTCCATGGAAGGGGTGAAATTATAAACATTTCATTTAATTAAAAATAAAGTTACAAAAGATCTCAACCTAATGATCTAGATGCTCCATCAATATATTCAAGTAATGAGTTGTTTCTTTTGAGTTTGACACACTCTTGGATCTGGTCTAATTAGGAAAGGAAACATGTGCTTAAACAAATTGTTTGTGTAATAAGAATAACTCATAGAGTCTTTAATCCAAATTGGTAGAGGATCTAAAATGTAATCCTGTAACAACAAACTTCGACAGACCATTCAAAGTTGAAACAACCCATAAATTAATTTTATGGTAAAAAGTAGTCTGGGACAGTAGTTTTAATGTCAAATTATAAGTAGAATTGTAATAAGAAAGCAACAAGTGAAAAGGACATATTTAAGTGAATAAGGGTTGTTACAACAATAAGATATGGTCCAGTTGGTTAAAAAGGAGTAAAAGAAATAGGAAAATGAGTAGGAAAAAGATGACAATTCTCTGACCGAACATCTCCCCCCAGCTTAAGCTTATGCATGTCTCATGCACACTCATGTCACTGATCCCTGACATGCTGAGAGTGAAGTTGTGTGAGGTTGTAAGTTCCTGCCATGTCTTCACCTCTCGCCCTGTATCCTCAAGAAATGACCAACTCTGCCTCCTAAAGCTTATCAGTAATACGATATGGATGTTGATACTGATAGATGGACAAGCAAACAAGAGGGAACTTAAATCTAAGTTCTCTCCAACCTACACCACTCCTCTTAATACCATCAACATACTGATGAACTTTGGAGAGTGCTTGCTTAAAACTTGGATAGTAGTAGGGATCCTCCTCCTTCAATTCTTGTTGGGACAAATCCCATCTCAACTTGCTTCCCTCTAAGGCACCATTTCTCATCCCTTGTACATTTCTTTGACATCTCCATATAAATGATTCTCGGTAATGCATCAACAATGTCTTAGTGGCCATAAACCGCCATATTTTATTGTATTTATGTGTAACAATTTCAATTGAACCATGTTTTCCTCTAATGCATAGTTTTACTCATCCCTCATTGGTTGTTACAATATCATAGGTATCTTTCTAGCCTATTTGATTTTGCATAAAATAAACACAGTCCCTGAGTTGTACATCTCCCACATAGGGTGTCAAATTAAATGATTGATCTTGAAAATAAGCAAGATCATGCAGGTACAACTCACAAAACAAATGTTGTCTTGATAAATCAACACTTTGGATGGTTTCTAAGAAGTCTTGCATTTTCCTTGTTTTGTATGGTCGCTTTTTCATAAGGGATGTTAATTGGAAGAAGTAATGTTTCTCTTGTAAATATAAAGGGCAAGAAGGAGAACGAAGCCTACTGCACAATAAACCATTAATGAGCTCGTAGATGAGCTCCTTTTCTTGTTGTAACAAATGAAATTCTCCTTGCAACTTGTTCACTTGCTTTATTGCTTGATTCTTCTCCTTCCGAATTTTTACAAAATCTTCAATCCTTAGTTTCTCAACCCACTCCCTCATAAGCTTGTTGACCATTTCCTCATGTTGCTTTAGGAAGATGACTCATCTCTTGAAAAGACCACTAATTTCTCTTGTCGCTATGCTACCCTCATTAAATCTTCAGATTTAAAGTAAGTTGTTTTAGATGTTGTTTCAACATCCTCTTTCTGATCCCCTTTCTCCTCCCGTTACTCTATCTCAATTGTTGGTTCTTACATAACAAAAACATTGTATCACAACTACTAGTACGTGTCCAACAACGACATCGTAAATAGGTTCTTGTGGGTTAGCAAACTATTTTTCTTCTTCTTGGCCTACTTCGACTATTGGTTCTAGTGTAATAGAAGCACCATCAACAGGTTCTTGTGGAACAACAGGTCGAAATACTTCATCCTGTTCCCCCACTTGCTGTTGAAATTGACAACTAGGGCCAAACTCCACGTGGGTCACCTTATTTATGGCAAATGATATTTTTCTTGGATTCCTCTCATTGAGAGGTGTAGGATTGATCTAACAATCATCCGATTCCAACATGTATTCATGGAGATATGAATTTATTTGTATTCTCTACAATTTGTCGAGGTCGTCCAACAAACAAAACAGTGTTTTACACCCCCAACTTATCCTCAACGTTTCATATAAAAGGAGGAGGCCTTGTGGCATTATTCCACTCATCTCATCACTCATTCTTCTCTCTCTCCTACGCATGAAAGGCGTAGGTCTCTGACACGTGTGCCTGGAAGAAGGAGAACACATATGAGGGCAGTGTTGATTGAGGTGCAGGAACGCTGATTCTTTTCAGCATTGACCAACATGGGGAAATATTTGACTACGGTTTGGATTGGGAAGCCTATCCTAGGCTAGCTGCATTTCTGATAAGCAATTCAGACCTTTGTTTGACCACCCTTTGACCAACGTTGACTGTTAAGGGTTGATCATAGACTTGTCCCTCTGTTGACTGCAGTTTGACCATCATTTCAGACTGTTTTGGGATGTATATTCTTGTTGTTGGAGGCCAAGTTGAATGAGGTTGACTTGAGGTCAATTTTGACTTGTTTTACCAGCCCTGAATTTGGTTGTTAGGGTTTTTTTTGCAGTTGCCATAAAATTACAGATTTGTGTAATTGTACTATCTCTCTATCTGCTGAATTATTGAAGAATATAAAAGGAATTGATCAAGGGTTTCCCCGCATTGGGGTTTGTCCCTGGTTGGTGCCACATCTTGTGTCCTCTTGTCTTAGCTTGTCTTCTACTGTTTATACTTATGTTCTATCTGAATTTTACTATCATGCTGATGTGATTCTCTTTTGGAAATTGATATTGGGCTAATAAGAAAATTTGAAGTAAATTTCTCTTAAGCATAGAACATACCATAATTTAACATGGAGTAGTGAGGTGAAGACAAAGCCCAAGCAAGAGTGAAAGAGCAATCAACTAAGACAAAAGGCTCAATGGGTTCCTCATCCCACTTCCTGGCCGAAGACAAGCTCCGTGAGAAGTCTGACTATCACGGATGGAAGATGTCTCTTGACCTGACATTGGAAGAGCAAGAAGTGTTGGACTATGTGAGGGGTAAAATTCTGGAGCCTCCATCAAATACATTGGTTGCTACAAAGAACAAGTACACTTAGGGTGAAGTCAAAGTGAAAAAGATTATCAAGATTCAATTGACGAGCGTCTGGTGGCCTACATTTTCGAGTTGAACACCTCCAAGGAGGTCTACGACAAATTAGTAAGCTTGTTTAAAGTTAGTGATGCAAATCAAGTTTTGTTCCTCAAAAATAAGTTGAACGATATTAAGAAGGGCAAGGACGAGAATATTCAATCCTACTTCTTAAGGATCACTGAGATCAAGAATGATCTTCTATCGATTGGAGAAGTCATTCCCGACAGGGAACTAACTATCACTACAGTTGGAGGGCTACCATTGGAACGATATATATTTAGAACCACTCTTATCAATAATGATCGAATTCTAGGGTTTGAAGAATTGATGTTGAGATGAATTCAAGAAGAGACAAGGATGGTGGAGCAAGAAATGCCTTCAAACAAAGGCAATCCCACTGCTTTCTCTTCTCATGCCAAAAGGAGAAATAATTCTGGGTCTAAAGGTCATTTCAAAGGAAAGCCCAGATTGAAGGGTGGAAGGAAGGTAAGATGCTTTGTTTGCAATAAATTTGGCCACTATGCAAGGGAGTGTCCAAATAGAAAGGACACATCACATGATGATAATCAAAATCACTCCAAGCTCAACTTCAACAATAATAATCAAAGGAATGGCAGGTTCAATGGCAAAGGAAAGAGAAATGCGGGAAATCAAGGAAATGGTGAACCCTCCAAGAAAGCAAGGATCTCTAGGTATGAATCAAATGTTTTTAACAATAAGCAAGATGAGTATTATCTTATATCGTCCCTATCCACTACCTCTCCTCCGAACTCGTTGGGAAATTGGCTTATTGATAGTGGTGCCTCAAGGCACTTCATTGGTTACAAGGAAACTCTCTCTAATCTGATAGAGAAGGAGACAAACTTGGAGATTATTCTTGGAGACAATTCCACCTATCCCGTAAAGTGTGTAGGGAATGTTACCCTTCAATTGAATCAGGGTAACACGATCCACTTGCAAGAAGTCTTATATGTACCTAATCTCAAGAAGAACCTTGTGTCCATTTTGGTAATGGAAGACAAAGGCTACAAGACGGAAATCATCGATGGTAAGGTACGTGTTTGGAAAAAGAATTTTAAAGATACTTTCATTATTGGATTTTGTGTTGACTCTTTATATCAAGTTGGAGGAAGTCCATTGGGAGTCATGTCTTGCTACACATCTCTACAATCTGAACTATGGCACCGGAGGTTTGCCCATCTTCATGATAAGGCTCTACCCAATGTGAGACAGATGGTGACAAGGATGCCCAAGTACAAAGTAGAGCATGAAGGTGTATGTTCGGGATGTGTTGAAGCAAAGCTCAGAAGGGGACCATTCCCCTCAAGCCATAGCAAGTCTACAGATATATTGCAATTGGTCCACTCCGACATATCTGGTAGGATGCCTGTAACCTCTTTGGGAGGATATTTATATTATCTCACTTTTACAGATGATTATTCTCGCAAGACTTGGATACACTTCTTGAAAAGGAAGGATGAAGTGTTCACCTGGTTCTGTCACTTCAAAGCCTTGATTGAAAATCAAGCTGAGAAGAGAATCAAGATATTAAGGACTGATAATAGCACCAAGTATGAATTTAATGAGTTCCATGACTTTCGCAAAGAAGCTGACATTAAGAGGGAGACCACAACACCATACACTCCTGAGCAGAATGGTGTGGTTGAAAGGAAGAATCATATGATTGTGGAAGCTTTCCGTGCCATGCTCCATGGTCAAAGGCTTCCAAAGTTTCTATGGGTCGAAGCTGTGAATACCGTCGTATATGTTCAAAATCAATGCCCTCAACAAACATTGGACTTAAAGACTCCCGAAGAAATGTTCACTAGTAAGAAACTCGATGTCTCTTATTTTAGAATTTTTGGAAGTCCCGTATATTTTCATGTGCCAAAAGAGAAAATAAGCAAACTGGGTGCATCTGGAAAGAAATGAATCTTTTTGGGCTATAGCGAAAATACTAAGGGCTATAGAATCTATGTGGATGGTCAAAGGGAAGTTGAGATAAGTCATGATGTCACCTTTGACGAAGATATGGCTCTTCGCAAGGTTGACAATCTTCTTATTCCTAGGAAGGATAAAGAAGTTAACACCAGAAAGCCAGATGAAAAGGAGATAAAATGATGCCGGATGTTGAAGAAGCTATGGATCCTATTGATCCTCCTCCTCAAGATCCCTCCTTCTCTAGGAAGATGCCCTCATGGTTTATGGGTACTCTTGAATATTTTGAGAGACATATTGCATCAAGAGGGACTTTTTGTGAAAGCAAGAAGCTGACCAGGTATCAGGGATACTTGACCATTATGAGCACTATCATTCAAAACGAGCCTTCACCGTTCCAATAAGCCATGAAGCATCAAGTATGGAAGGATGCTATGAATGAATAATATGAGTCCATCATGAAGAATAATGTCTAGGATGTGGTCCCTAGACCCTAGGACAAATCAATTGTCACCTCAAAGTGGCTTTACAAAATCAAGCATGGAGCTGATGGGAGTGCTAAAAGGTACAAGCTCGCTTTGTTGCTCGAGGCTTCTCTCAAAAGGAAGTTGTGGATTATGATGAGATATTTGCACTTGTTTCCTGATACACCACCATCCGCTCGATCATAGCCCTTACTTATTCATAAGGATGGAACCTACATTAGATGGATGTCAAGAACCCGTTCTTGCATGGTTTGATTAAAGAGGAAGTCTATGTGAAACAACCCGAGGGCTTTGAGATTCATAATCGCGAATATCATGTATGCAGGTTGGAGAAAGCTCTCTATGGGCTGAAGCAAGCGCCCCGAGCTTGGTATGAGAGGATCGACAGGTATTTGATGAAGCTGGGATTCACTAGGAGTGAAGTCGATCCGAACCTTTACTTTAAGGTTGAATATGATAAGCCTCTCATACTAATGTTGTATGTTGATGACCTCTTTCTAACTGGTGTAGATCCTCTCAATCACAAATGTAAGAGAGAGTTGGCATCTGAATTTGAGATGAAAGACCTAGGATTGATGCACTACTTCCTACAGTTGGAGGTTTAGCAAAAGCTGGTAGAAATTTTCCTATCTCAAGGAAAATACATGGTGAAGATATTGGAGAGATTTGGGATGGTGGACTGCAAGCCCGTGACTACCCCGATGGAGCTTAACTTCAAGAAATGTGGTAGTGTTGCTGGACCTGTATTGGGAAATGATTCAGAGTATCATCAACTCATAGGAGCACTAATGATTTTGGTGAACTCTCGTCCAGATATATGTTTTGCAGTCACCACATTGAGCCAATATATGATTGAGCCTCATCATTCACACTAGATTGTTGCCAAGAATCTTCTGAGATATCTTTGTGGCACAATCACTCATGGACTGAGATACACTGTCAAAGATGTGAGGCTGCATGGTTATTCTGATGTTGATTGAGCAGGCAATGTGGTGAACCGAAAGAGCACTTTCGGGTGTTGTTTCTCTTTGGGTTCTGCTTCGATATCCTGGATGAGAAAGATGCAGAAGTCGATGGCTTTGAGCAACGCTGAAGCTGAATATGTTGTTGTGAGTATGGACTCCTATGAAGTTGTCTAGTTGAGGAAGCTCTTTAGTGAGTTGTTTGGACATACGTTGGATACTAACCTGATCCTCTGCGACAACCAGAGTGGGATTCGTTTATCAGAGAATCATGTATTTCATGATTGCTCCAAGCACATCGATATAAGGTACCACTTTCTTCGGGATATGATACAACGGGGAGAAATAAGGCTCCATCATATTGGGATTGATGAGTAGGTCATGACATTCTGACGAAGCCCCTGGGAAAGGTCAAATTCTTGACTTTCGGAGAATAACTAGGAGTCATGGAGAGACCCTCTTATGAGGGTCTTATATGATATGTACATTGAGCTCTGGGAGCTTCAAGGGGTTTGGGGTACTTCTTGGAGTGATGAGCAACTACAGGGTGAGTGGTTCAACCTTCCCCTAGTGGTTTTCTATGTACATGGTGAGTGGTTCAACCTTCCCCTAGTGGTTTGCTATGTACATGGTGAGTGGTTTAACTTTCCCCTGTGATACCTCATGGCGACATGTAGGCAGGATGAGTGGTTCGTCCTTCTCGAGCTGAGACATCCTACCCATGCTGTCTGGGACTTATGGGAAGTACCTCTCATCTAGCCAATAAGTAGGGAAATGAGGATAGGGACCATATTAGTACCAATGGATGCATCGTGTAACTGTTGTACTCTCTATGCTAGGTTGATTATGATATGGGATCAATTGGAACTGACTTCGGGTCAGTAAGAGTGGTACGAGACACTCTCTTTATTTGGAACTCATTTCAGATTAGTAAGAGTGGTATGACAGATTCTCTTCATTAGGACTGATTTCAGGTCAGTAAGAGTGCTATGTGACGCTCTCTATCTAGGACTGACTTCAGGTCAGTAGAGAATGGTATGATACATTCTCGATCACTTCTTCTTCTTCTTCACATTTCAGAAGGGAAGAGCAGAGTAGCACAAAGCAGTGCATTGATGGCAGAGATAGTACCAATAGACAGATGTATTAGCAGATGGAGTTCTCCCTAGTTGAGAGGGAGTGTTAAAATTAGAAACTAGTGCCAAACTCAATGTGGGTCACCTTATTTATGGAAACTGAATTTTTTCTTGGATTCCTATCACTGAGAGGTGTATGATTGATCTAATTATCATCTGATTCTGACACGTATTCATGGAGATATGAAATTATTTGTATTATTAACAATTTGTCAAGGTCGTCCAACAAGAAAAACAACGTTTTACACCCCCAACTTATCCTCAACGTTTCATATAAAAGGAGGAGACCTTATGGCATTATTCCACTAATCTCATCACTCATTCTTCTCTCTCTCCTATGCATTAAAGGAGCAGGTCTCTCACATGTGTGGATGGAAGAAGGAGGACGCAGATTAGGGCAGTGTTGACTTGGGTTGGCCAAGGAGAAGGAAGGTTTATTCTTGGCAGCTTTGACCAGCGTGGGGACATATTTGACTATTGTTTGGGTTGGGTAGCCTCTCCTAGGCTAGCCGCATTTTTGATCAGCAATTCAAACCTCTGCTTGACCACCATTTGACCAATGTTGACTGTCAAGGGTTGATCGCAGATCTATCCCCGCGTTGACTACAGTTTGACCATCATTTCAGACCATTTTGGGTTGTATATTCTTGCTGTTGGAGGCCAAGTTGAGTGGGGTTGACTTGAGGTCAATTGTAACCTATTTGACCATCCTTAACTTTGTTGGTTAGGGTGTTGTATCAACTGTCATAAAATTACAGATTTGTGTAATTGTACTATCTCTCTCTCTACTGAATTATTGAAGAATATAAAAAGAATTGATTAAGGGTTTCCCCGCATTGGGGTTTGTCCCTAGCTTGTGCCACATCTTGTGTCCTCTTGTCTTGGCTTGTCTTCTACTGTTTATATTTATGTTCTATCTACATTTTACTATCACACTGATGTGATTTCTATTCTGGAAATTGATATTGGGCTAATAAGAAAATTTGAAGTAAGTTTCTCTTAAGCATAGAACATACCATAATTTAACATGGTATTAGATGTGAGGTGAAGACAAATCCCAAGCAAGAGTGAAAGAGAAATCAAGGAAGACAACAGGAAAGCAAAAGGCTCAATGGATTCATCATCCCACTTCCCAGCCGAAGACAAGCTCCGTGAGAAGTCTGACTATCACGCATGGAAGATGTCTCTTGATTTGACACTGAAAGAGTAAGGAGTGTTGGACTATGTGAGGGGTAAAATTCTGGAGCCTCCATCAAATACATTGGCTGCAACAAAGGACAAGTACACTAAGGGTGAAGTGAAAGCGAAGAAAATTATTCGAGATTCAATTGACAAGCGTCCGATGGCCTACATTTCCTAGGAGATCTATGACAGATTGGTAAGATTGTTTAAAGTTAGTGATGCAAATCAAGTTTTGTTCCTCAAAAGTAAGTTGAAGGATATTAAGAAGGGCAAGGACAAGGATATTCAATCCTACTTCTTAAGGATCACTGGGATGAAGAATGATCTTCTATCAATTGGAGAAGTCATTCCTGATAGGGAATTAACTATCACTACCCTTGGAGGGCTCCCATCCAAATGGTATATATTAGAACCACTCTTCTTAATAATGATCGAATTCCAGGGTTTGAAGAATTGATGTCGAGATACATTCAATAAGAGACAAGGGCAGTGGAGCAAGAAATGCCTTCAAACAAAGGCAACCCCACTGCTTTCTCCTCTCATGCCCAAAGGAGAAATAATTCAAGGTCTAAAGGTAATTTCAAAGGAAAGCCCAGATTAAAGGGTGGAAGGAAGGTAAGATGCGTTGTTTGAAATAAATTTGATCACTATGTGAGGGAGTGTCCAAATAGAAAGGACACATCACATGACGATGAACAAAATCACTCCAACGGTAACTTCAACAACAACAATCAAAGGAATGGTAGGTTCAATGGAAAAGTGTTGACAAGGCTAATCCTCTCTGCAGACAAAGACGATTCCTCTAGCCCAATGAGTGGGTCTAGCAACTGAAGGGACAATAAATTAGACATCTTCCTATATTATAATTATAATTGAAAAGTAGAACTAGAGAGAAGGCCTATCTTGCTCTAATACTAATTCGATTTCCTTTGTTGAGATCCTCGAACCGCTTGTGTCGCAAACTTATTCCTACTTCTTCTAGCGCTTATGTACTTGCAGAAGTGACCAAGATAAAACAAAGCATACCAAAACCAATAAAAAATCCAATAACAACCTACTTATCTGATTAAGGAATGCCAAGCCAACACATACATGAACATATATATTTTGGGAAGATGAACCAATTGTTGTATTATTATTTAAATATTAAAGGGGAAGCTTACAACCATATCCTTGATGTTGAAAGACTCTCCTTGAGTGGTAATCCAAGTCCAAGCCAAGAAACTCTCCAACACTCCTTCTCGAAATCTAATGAATAACCTCTAAGCACAAGCTCAAAATATGGGTGCAAATGGACATAGATCAACCATTTGGGAATGGTAGAGGGGGAATTTATAGGTTGGGAGAGGAACTTAGGCCTCCTCCAAAGATAGGATTAGGCTCACATATCAAGGTGGCAGCTCATAGGGATGAGACCAAGAGGTCAAATTAGGAGTATTCGACCTCATCTATGCGAAACCACCTCCATCTTGCCACTCTGGAAGCTTCTAGATCATGAAGCTTCTCATCCTCTTTGGGAAAACTTCCTTTTTGAGACCATGGCGAGTATGAGAGAGAAAAGAGCAATGCCATTGCTAGATTAAGAAGGTGCAATAGGAGATCATCGCGGTTTTGAGCTCCAAAATGGCAATGACCCTCATTTTAGAGTTTCATGAGCCATTTCTTCAGGGAAAGCTCCAAATATTTTCCAACCAAAGTTAAAGGAGGGCTCTATGCTGTATACATGGATGAATATGCTGTATAATGATCATGTTTCAGGCACTTTAGGGTATGTCACATGGAAGTGTAGGAGGCATGACAAAATACTGTGTAACAAATGCCCCCTAAGGCATGAAGGCAAAAAGAGGAATGATGGATGAGATGCTTTATGAGATTTTGGCAAGGATGAGGACACACATTGTTAGGAGACTTGCAAATCAAGGACACATATACATATACATATTTAAGATCAAGACATGAATCCACAACATGGACACAACCATCCGGATGATGAAGATTAGATAAAAGATCCATGGTATGGATGCAACCATCCAGATAACAAGGATCATCATGAATATAAAGTCTCATGGTTTAGTCACAAGCATCGATATAGTAGAAACATCTGTACAATCATGAATAACATAAAACTCAAAGTGGCCTGAGCGATAACAGACAAGACTCTGGGTCTTGCGCTCCATCCCAACTCGATCAATGTACGAATTCCAACATGCGAATAAACGTGTTGAAGTCGAACATGCTAGAAAACCACCTGATTACCGGTTAATGATGTGGACCATTAGCAGACACGAGAGAAACCACCAATAATGACAATGGCTCTCAAGATACAACACTACAATCCGTGAATGTGATAATGAAGCTGAGGTCAAACACTCGTGGAATCACCTGATCGAAAGCCATTAATGGAGACTTGTCGTCGGATGTGAAGAACTAACCATTAAGGCATGCCAACTCTAAGGTACTGAAAGGGAGTTCCTAAGTCATCTTCCTGGATAATGAGTTGAGGTTGACAGGAAGTGACTCGTCGAAGGAGGGAAATGATGAATCCCCCATCATCGGCATGAAACAATGAATAAAGTGGTATGATATTCTGGACTGTAGCAATGACTCAAATAATGTATAGGTAAATAACTGCGAATTGGACTTCTCTTGAACATATTGGCGACACGACTTCAGACTGTGGCAACATTTGACTCAACATGGGGGAATAAAAGTCATGATGACAGTGTGGAATAGTCAAATGAGAGGTAATATGGATCACCTAAACCCGAGAGGACAAGTGACTGAGTGAGGATATCCTAAACCCGACACGAGAGCAGAAGAGTGTCATTTTTAATAGCGACATGCTGCCTATACAAAGGATGTCTCATCTTCATTTTCCCTTGCTATTTCTAGTGAGTACCCTAATTATTTTTATCAAAAGCTTGAATGGGATAGAAAATGCTTGTTATGTAAGTTCATTCTTTGAATGAATCCATCCTAGTAAGTTTTACGAGCCCTAGGAAGGAGAATCTTGGTCTCCTCATGGTGATGAGTCTTTCGTCGCAAATTTTTAACGAGTTCGATGTAAGAATAACTCAACATCTTTTTCATGTTTAGAGAGTTTGAAAAAGAAACTAAAAATAAAACTCCATCATGTCCTTTTTCGTAATTTGTCCCTCGAACCCGAAAAGGTAGAAAACAATATCCAAGGGAACCTCTTGACCATGTCAACCAAGGTGTAACTTTTTTCGTAAATAGTTAATCTTAGCCCAAAAAAGGGGTAAACGTATACTGAGGTGACGTCGATTCATTTACTTTAATCAGTTCAAAATGATAAGTACTTGACAATCTTTTCAATTTTCGAGAGTCAGAAAAGAGCTGAAAAATGACTCCAGGGGGGTTCCTTTTTCGCTTATTTAATGAGTCCGAAAAAGAGATAAAATAAAACTTTGAGAATCGATCAATAATGATCACTGTTCACATTGAAGGCACCTGTAACTGCACGAGAAACACACCCATCGCCGATATCATGAAAAAATATTAAAATATTTGATAATATTTGATAAAATAACTTTCAAAACTTATAAATAGGTAAAAGTAATTTCATTTGTTACCATTTTACCAAACTAAGATTTGAAAGTGCTTTTGTGACCTGATTCTCTTAATTTTTTGGTGGCTGTTGCGCAAGATCCAGGGTACCATTTCACGATCCGTCCGTGACAAGTAAGAGCCTCATCCGTGCTCTTGCATTTCATTACTTTTTAATGCAATTTTAACGATAAATTTTAGGCTAGAAAGGAAGATTTTAAATTTTTAAGTCGCCGACGACCATCGCGGGTATGGTCATTGGACCCACGAAGGTCGCGCTTAAGCCCAAAGCTCATGCGATACCGTCGCACTGTTTTGAAAAATAGGTGCGATGGCGCTGAGAGCAATTTTTTGAAGTTAAAAAATCTCTTTTAAGCAAATTTTGATGATCGTTATCCATGTAAAACACATTAATAAGTGTTTAAATGTTGTTTTACAGGAGAATATGGTCATGGAGTGGAAAGAAAGAGGCCATGAGGGCGAGGATTTCCAAGCATCTCAGGATCCGGCATGAAGAAATGCTCTGAGAGATTGTTGATTGATAAAATTCTTCAAGGCCATAGGGTTGAGGGCTCAGATGGAGTCGCTACCCTATCTGATCAACCTTTGGGATGTAGATCGAGAGATCTTCATCATCAAAAGGAAGGAATTGGAACTGGAGGAGATGGACATTTATTTCATCACAGGATTATCCCGCCAAGGAGAAGCAGTTCAACTCTTTGGATCTTGCCAAGGAGGTGAGAGTACCAGGAGTCTAGTCCAGAGATACTGTCATAGTGCTGAGATAACCAACGGAGGTAAGGTGAAGATTGCAACAATCACCAACCACCTTGTTTAGAGAACAATTTTTTTCACCATGGCACATGTATCTGGCACGCAAGCTTTGCATGAGGATTCCAAGTCTCAGTTTCAGTACGCTATCGCATGTTTGACCCCCACCATCTTCAACTGGTGTGGAGGTCTTTTGGTGAATATGAAGCGACAATTGACCCAGGGTAAGCATGGACACCTAAAGAAATTCGGGTTCGGTTCTATACTAGTGAACTTCTTCTTGGAGCGAGTGCCCTTCTTCTGGTATCAGTGGGCAGAAGTACCACATCCTTCCCCTCGAGATCAGAGGCTCGTGAGATGGAGCCAACTCATGCCTCGAGGAGGCACAGGTCAACATATACATTATCCACCATAGTTCTTCGCTTGGCTTGAATGCCAACTACTTGTGGTAGATGACTACACTTATGTCGACACATATTTCAGAAGGGGTCTAGATCTACCTCTGCCACCAGGCGAACAATGGACTGATGCAGGTAAAAACTTGTTTTTTGATTTTTTTTTCAAGTTTTATGACTTTTTTATAAAAGTGTGAACTAAGACCCAACTTATGATAAATGTGCAGATGTGGGACCAGAGAGACGACCAGGCATGTCGCCAATATCACGATGAGCTTTCCATCCAATAATGGGTGCGAACTACGAGGAAGGGGCTGACCCCTTAGCAGAGATGGAGCACAATATGGAGGCAATCACTAGAGGGGTTCCAGATTATGCCACTATCGATGATGTTCCACTACATTAGCAAAGACATATTGTGGGATTCTCCGTGAGACTGCATCGACTGCTAGGTCGAGTGATCAGAGCGGTCTCATGTTATCATGAGCACTGTGCAGTTTTATAGTTTATCTAGTCTTTTACACATTTTGTAAGGTTTGAAAGCCAAGTGTCTCAGAACACTCTATTTTTTAACATTTTGATGTAAACACTCTGAAAAATGCAATATATATATATATATATATATGCATGTTTTAATTCTACTTATGTGTTCATAACATGATTCAATTTAAATGACATAAATGTCTATCAAGAACAAAATTTGCTAATGCATCAGTTAATGTATTTAAACTATGTGGAACATGTTGATATGTAATGTAATCAAAATTTCTTTCCAGCAATCTAACACGTAGATACATACGCAATATTTGTGGATTTCGTACTGAATAATGCTTGCTTAATTGTAACACAATGAGCTGTGAATCCAACTTGATAACTAAATCCCTAATGCCAAGAGCAACTGCTTCTGACAAGAGTTCAATAACTGCACTATATTCAGTGATAATATTGGTTGTTTGACCAAGGTAGATACCTTGTAAGTTAATCAACTCTCCATTAGAGTCATACAGTACCCATGCTGCGGAAGAGAGGTTCCATGTGCTACGACAAGCACCATCAGCAAAACCAATGTAATGACCTAATGACATCTGCAAACTAAGTGGAACACAGGGTAAGCAGAAAAACATATGTTTGCAAAGCAAACAAACACACCAAAAATAAAAAATGCACACTAATGGATTAACACACTAATGTACAAAAGTTATTACACGAATCTCACGCATAATACTTTTTGAGATACAACCCATTACAGGGCTGTGACAATGCATTTCCCTCACAATCACATAGCTCATAGGAACCTTTCTGTAAGACACACTTGACAATGTAGGGCCCATTCCACATGGGTTCGAACTTGCCTGCCCCCAGTTTAACATTGGCTTGATCATAAAGAAGTCCCAAGTTGCCTTCAGTGAAAGTGCAAGGAGAAACGATTTGGTCAAAATGAGTTTTGATGTGTTTCTTTTGAGCTCCAACGACAATTGCAGAAATGCGACGAGTCTTGTCAAGTCTCTCAAGATACAATAGCCACTCCTCTTTAGGCAAGCTATTCAGAAGAAGTTCTTTAGCTAGCTTAAGCGAAGGGATTTCACATTTGATTGTAAGAGTTGCCTCTAAATCGTACACCAACTGGAATAGAGTGAATCTAATGGCCGTCTTAATAGAAGTTCGGTAAGCCCAAAGAGATGAGAATACCATTAAATGCCAATCTTTTCTATGCTTCCCAACATTACGCTGAAGCATAGTAATCAAAACCTTATTGACTACTTCAACCTGGCCATTGGGTTGTGGATAATACGGAGTTGAGCTATCATGTCGAAGGCCCAACTGAGAAGTTAGCTCTGCCATCGTGTGCTGACAAAAATGTGATCCATGGTCAATCATGATAGCTTGAGGGACACCAAAACGTGCTATAATGTGGTTAAAAGGAACTGCGTGACAGTAATACTGTCAACATTGTATGTAGGCATCACCTCGACCCATTTCGTAAAATAGTCGACGACGATGATGATATAATCATGCCCTTGGCTGAGCAAAGGTTAAGTGTCATGAAATCAATGCCCCATTTGGTGAATGGGCCAACTGTAATTACTGGGTGTAGGGGTGTGGGTGGGGCGCGTTTCTTGTGGTTTAAATTTGGCATTCATGGCGTTTTTGGACAACGAGAATGCAATATTTGAAGATAGAAGGCCATAAATAATCGGCGCGAAGGATCCTCTGATCAATGGCATATCCAGACATATGACCACCACAGGCACCAGAGTGGAAATCATTTAGGACCCGCTCAATTTCTTCAAGGGTGAGACATCTGGGAAGGACAAAGTCCACACTGACCCGATACAATGTATCACTGATGATCCGATAGGGTTGCGACTGATACCGGATGCGACGTCGGTCAGATCGTGACAAACTAGATAGGAAAGTCTAGGTTTGGAGATAAACAATAATGTCTCCATACCAAGGGTCAAGAGTGCTGATTAGAAACAGAGTTTCATCGGGTATCTGCTCAGTGAAATCGGTTGGGGTGCTTGCAGAAGGAAGAGAACAAATTAACTCAACAAAGAGGAGCAATTTCTTTGATTTGGCAGTAGTAAATTCCAAATAAAACTTTTGTAGGATGATGATCCATTTGGAGTATTTGCCCCAAAGTAACTTGCAAGTCAGTATATATGTCATGGGGTTGCAATAAAAAATTACGGTGGTTTTATGAAAAAGGATATAGTGTTGAAACCTTTGGATGGCATGAAATGCCGCCAAAGCAAGCTTCTCAACATGAGCATATCGAGATTCAGTATCAAGGAGATTTCGACTTAGATAATAAAACACTCGTTGCTGTCATTATCATCCTGAACTAACACCATAGCAATAATGGTATTAGTTGTAGCTAAATACAAGAAATAATCGCGACGGTAATCGAGGGGAGGGGGGTGTAGTAAAGGAGCACTAATCAGGGCTTGCTTTAAAGCATCAAAGGATTCTTGGGAAACTTCATCCCAGATAAAAGGGATCCCCTTCTTAAGTAGGTGAGTAAAACCTTTGGCAAGTTCGACATAATTAGGGAAAAACCGACGGAGAAAATTAGCTTTTCCTTGCAAGCTTTGCAATTGCAACAATGATGAAGGAGGGGGTAGATTGATTATGGCCTCAACTTTCAAAGGATCAATCTTGATAACTTCATGACCAAAGAGCCAGCCAAACTCGACGCAAAAAACACACTTGTGTGGATTGAGACGGGTATTATAATGCCGACATCGTAAAAAGATAGCTCTTAAGTGATCCAGATGGTCACGACATTTATCCGAATGAGAAGGCAAGTCGACGAGGTATGGCTGAATAATGTGTCGAATGTCATGGAATGCATAGGACATTGCTCACTGAAAAGTAGCACCAGCATTCTTCAGATCGAAAGGAAGCTTTTTGTAAGTGTAAGTACGCCAGGGACAGATAAAGGTTGTTTTATGCTGATTGGCGAGTGAAATGTTAATCTAGTTATAGCCAGAAAAACTGTCCATGGACTAGAAAATCCACTCCCAACAAATTCGTCGATGATCTGGTCGATAAAGGGAGTAGGATTATTGTCCTTAGGACATGCGTGATTGATATTGCAGTAATCAACACAAACACGTATCATGCCCTGCTTTTTAGCAACAGGGACAATATTGGATACCCAATTCGTTAATGGAATAGGATAAATGAAACTTGATTTCAAAATCTTCTCTACTTCTACTTTGATAGCAGCAACCTTTCGAGGGTGCAAAGGGCGAAGCCATTGCCAAACAGGCTTAGCACCAGGATAAATCAGAATCTCATGCACCACTATGGCTGCATCGATACCAGGCATTTCCTCGTAGGACCAAGCAAAAACGTCTGGGAATTCTTTAAAAAGTTGAGTATAAATCTTGATCTCATCTGGAGAACAAGAAACCCCTATATGGATGTTCTCGACAATTCCTGGTTTAATGGAAATTTCAAGAGGCATCTTAGCAATGATGTTTCCCATATTACCCTCCGACAATATTTCATGTACCTAGATAGGTGTCTGAAGTGGAGGTGTAGGAGAATGAGAAACAGATACTTCAAGATAGGAAGGCATCTCATCGAGGCTAGGGAGAAAGGAAGAATGATGATGTAGATCATTCCATGGAACTTCATCCATAGGCATGACCTCCACAATACTCTCGTCAATGGGGAATGTCTCGTTCAAGGGATCCGAAGAATCCCAAGAGCCAAGCCAGGGAGATGGCACGTAAGTGTCCTGGTTCATACTGAAGATAATATGACATTCTGAAGTGGCCATTGGAGCTAAAACAATTTCTTGATAATTTATCTCCAATGGATGTAAAAGCATAACATCGCCAAAAAATTCAATTTGACTGTCGGTAGGGATAATCCAAGGATCCATAGAATTCGATATCATATTGGCTAAATGAACATTTGGAGGTGGGAGAGAAAAGGTACCCATTTAAGCAGAGTCTTTGAAGAGGCCCACTCCTACGCTCTCATAAGGAATCTTAGTATTTCCCACGTAACGAACGTTATCGTTGGATGAACCAAAATAAAAGAAAGAGAGTTGATCAACCGTGACAATTTTTCCTTCATGAGGAAAACGAAGTACGCATAACAAAGAAGACACCACACAAAACATGGCGTGAGTCCAACTTCACCTGAGAAGAAGGTTGTAGTTGAGATTGGCATCTACAAATTCTACTTCTAATTCAACGGTCTTTCCTTCTAATGTAATCGACAAATTCATGAGAATACCGTATGGTCGTGAATCTCTGCCATCAAAGGCTTCCAAGGTGTTCGAATATTGGTTAAGAGGAGGAGAGCCAATGGATTCCAACACAAAATTGACATGATGCAGGTAGAGGCACCTTCATTAATAACCATTCGACGGATTGTCTTTCCTTTGATAAGTACCTGGATCAGAAATGCAATATGATGAGCAAGATGAGGAACATGATCCTCTAGATTGAAAGCATTCAAACTCTAATAAGAAGGATCGATAGCACCTATGGCAGACAATAGTGACTTCCGCTGTGTTGGACAGGATTAAAGAACCTCCAAGGCCGACATCGTTGAATCTGCCTGAGCTAAATCCTCAACAATATTGTAATGTTGCACAACTCTAGCATTCAGATTGAAAGATGACTTCTGAAGAACACCTTTGGGGGGTGGCCAGATGACAGATTCACTGTTAGGGCGCTCAATATGGAGTGAACCAGAAGAGGATGGAGTAGAAATAGAAGGAGTATCTGTGGCTTCTTTCTCCATCACTTGCTTAGACGCGACTTGATAATCCTTAGTTCAAGCAGCGATCCAGATAGGTGATGAAGCTTGCATCATGAACACCAGGGAACCTAAGGAAGCAGAAAACTGATGTTGGTCTACCAATTGGGTTTGTTGTGATGGAAAGGGTTCTTTTAAGATAACCGGAGTCCTTTTTAGTAAGTGACTATCTTCAGATCATCGGGGAAAATATTTACTCTAATGATCCTCCTCATAGATGAGGCAAGGATACTTCGACTTTCTTCGAGAAGCATCATCAACAGAAGATTGAGGAGGGTCCTATTTTGGGGCATCGACTTTGGCCTTACCTTTGCCCTTCTTTTTACCTTTAGAGTTTTTGTCTACAGTGGTAGATTAGACAATATGTACCTAAGAGGTTTTAACAAGACTGGATGAATTCTTGGAGGGATTATTGGAACCAGTGTTCGAGACAGATTTCTACTTCGAAGAAGCTTTCGTGGGAGTCTGAGACACGAAACCAATCACACCGTCACCAGGTGGTGTATCCGGAGACTTCGATGCTGTCAGATCCAATGATGATCTCGGAGCATTAGGTAACATCCCATACAATGTGCTAGATTGCGAATAGACTAGGCCTAAATACTGGGCATGGGCGATAGCTTTCTCTTCAGTAACACATCCACCCATGGCTATGTCCTTAACAATTTTTCTGACGAATTATTTTGTGAACCATTCTATCAACAACTCATCAGCAATATCAAACTTCATGAGGTGACGCTGACATCTTCATTCATGGATATGATCGAAAATGTGGGTCACAGTGTCTTGCTTAAGTGATGTAAGAAAATGAGTGCCAGTTTCATGGCGATTTGGCAGTTAGAAATGAGTGACGAAAGCCATAGCGAGAGATTTGAAGTCACCGTAGGTACCTTGAGGAAATTCGATGTACCATTTAGCGGCAACACATGTGAGAGTTCTTTGAATGAGTTGAAGACTGATAGAATCATCGACATACAAACTAGAGGAGCACCAGAGGTGATATGTCATCATGTGGGCTTATGGATCCTCCTTCGCTTTTCCCTCGAAATTAGGGCAATCGTTTGGAATCTTCATCGGAACTGGAGGCGAGTAAGGCAAATGAAGAATGGGATTGTTTGTGAGCCTAAAAATAGTTCTAACGTAGCCAAGAAAGGAAATTTCGTGTTAAATGGCATATAGGGCCTTTGGGGAGACCCAAACTACGAAGTCCATCCTTGTTGGTAAGGATTTTGTCCCCATAGTGGAGGATTTTGTCCATATGGAATCTTGTTTTGTCCCCACTGAGGGTTACCTTACCCGTAAGGAGGATTCTATCCCGGGCAGGTTTGATATTGCCCTGCTATAGGCCGTTGATGAGCATGGTATGCAACATACGAGTTATAAGGCTGTTGAACCTGTTGACCCTAGATATAGGGAGATTGACCCTATTGATGTAGGGGTTGACTTTGACCTTGTAAAGGCTGACCTTGCTAATACACATATAACGCTTGCTGCTGCAAAGGTCTGCCTTGTGAGGATAAAGGTTGGGAGGAATACTGCACAAACTATGTCTGCGGCTGCAAAGGTTGTTGCAACTATTGCAAAGATTACCCTTGCGGTTGTAGCAGTTGTCCTTGCTGCTACAATGCTTTCCCTTGCCACTGCAAAGATTTCCCTTGCTGTTCCGAAGGTTACCCTTACTGCTCCAAGGGTAGTTGGACAGTTCCTGGGGTTATACACTAGGGGTATTGATAGTTCCCAAATTGGATACGACCATATCCACCAGGCATAACAGATTGACCAGGCTAAACATAAGGTCCACCTTGAGGAATGTAAGGTGGATTAAAAATGGCTTGTGAACCATATGGGACTATTGAATCCCCGAAAATCAGGTCTACAATAAGGGGGATACCCACCTAGTCCGGACCTTGGTTAGCAGCTCCTTTTCTGTTTGGTATAGTGGGTCCGACTGGGTATATGGGACTAGTTTCCCAATTTATGTGTGTGTGTGTTGAGAATTGATATTTCCTTTCTAGTAATTTCTAAGTAAAATACTTTTATTCTAAATCTAATGTAATTGTAATCTAATGAACATAAATATCTAATTCTAAAACTAACCCGGGATTTAATCTTTCAGTTATGCGATCTAAAATGATTTCAAATGGCAATTGGTAATAAAGATCATTCAATTGCTATGAGAAAAGAATTCAATAAAGATAAGCCATTTCGTATACAAAGTTAGACGAAACAGTTGTGGAAAACATATCGCATAATAAGTTACTCATATATCAAGCATAAATAAATAGCTATCACCGTACAAAAGTGCCTAATGATAACTCAAGCATTCATATATAAATGACTGAACATGAATATCACCTTAACACATAAGCATAAATAGTTAAGAGATAAAAATACCATTTATAACTAGTTCTACTCATGAGCTTCAGAAATCATGATCTATCTCTTCTTAATCCAACATCCACTAAGAGTACAAAAGTGCAACAACAGTAGTAGTTATAAAACGTAAATATCAATAAATCCTGTTCCATTCATTTATCGAATCCTCCTTGGAGGGTGCAAAAGTGCATGTTCAGAGGACAAGTTTTTGACAAATTTCAGGATCCTTCTCTAAATGCATGAGAAGGGTTTAAATACTACTAGCTAAATTTAAAAATAATTTATTACAAAAATGTAGGATGCGGTTTAAATGACCGTCCTTATTTCAGGAAAAAATAAAGCAAAATTAAAACTAAAACTGAATCTGAAACTAAAACTAGCAACTAACTATCTATGTATTTGTTCCTTATAGTTGCAAGCGTTCAACATTTGCTTGAGGAGACTTGGCTGGCCGACTTCCGACTTTAGCTGTCCTACGAAAACAAAATCAGCAAGTGCTGGCGCCATCTTCTCGGCAGAGTTAATGATACATTTGAGAGTCATGCACTGGCTGTGTGGTTTTATCAAGTATGTCCAGTAAAAATCCCAATTTAACTTGGTTAACCTTTTGATGGACTCTGCTCTCTCTTGAGCCTTCCGTCTCCAGCTTGTTTGTAGGTGTTGTACATTTGGTAAATATTTACATATCACTTGAGAATATCCCTGATAAATACCACTAGTTTTAGAGTTCAAGTTTTGCTTTTCGAAAAGGAAAGCCTCTAATCACTCAGTCACCTATAAGCCCAGAAACTGCCTCCGTTTCTCGATCCGAGCTTCCCTGGTGCGATTTTCGCCTCTTGCATTTTTTTTGTTAGAGGATATAAAGCTTAAATTTTGTGAAAATAACGACTCCATGAGTTCTTGGTTCTGAGCTTTAAATTGTCTGTTTGTGATATCAACACTATCCAGTACCCATTTGACCATGTATGTGTATGGAATAATTTTGGGCCTTGCTGCTATCCGGTGCAAGAATGAACATGATAGTTCTGTAATTGACACCTCAGAAGACTCGTGTGAGCCTACAGTAGCTGTAACCTCCATTATCCTGGGATTTTCTTCCTCGAGTAGACTGTACATGCCTTCCCAAGTAGTAAAACTGACATCTTTGTTACAGGTGGTGTCTATGTACAAGGGCGTCATCTCTTTATCTTCAGAACTCAGAGCTTTACCTTTCTTTCCCATAATATCTTGAACACTGCTATGTATACTTCTCTACTCTTCGCTAGTGCAGTTTACAAATGAGGCAAGAGTAATGATAAGGAAAAGGTGACGGGAAAGCTTTGAATGCCGAAAACATATAAAATATATCACCTTACGTGAAATGGATCTTCGATCAGATCAAAACCATACTTCATTAATGATTGCCAACTAACTCATTAATTAACATTAATGCACATAATTGGGCATTGATTTATGGAAAAAGCTTTTTTGAACAAAAAGCCTTGTCGATCTGCGATAAGGCGATTTTGTGATTTGCTTCGCAATATTGTAGATCGTAATATCCCTACTTCGTTGTGTGTGGCAATCATCCATTAACGTGTTTTCTACGAAATGTGATTTGCAAGACTCATTATCGCATATCGACGGTTTGAGGCATTTCACCTTAAGTGATATTTGAGGCATGTGATGCGATGAGTATCTTTTAGTGCGTGATTTTGCATCGCGATTTCGCAATCTTAGAATTCCGCTTGTAGGAAAGCATCCATTACCTTTTTGCGATGCGACACTCTTTATTGAGAAAGTGGATTTATTCGAACTTATCATAAAACTTAAGTCTTTTTAGATTTTTCGGGTATTATCCTAAGTTTATGATAGTAAATTTTATTCAAAAAGGGAATACAAGCGCTAATTTTTTTTGAATAAGGGTCCCCACTTATTTAGTATTAGTAATAAAACTAAATAAGAAGGGGGGTTGTTGCTGGCCACAACAATTGGCGATTCAATTGGAAGAACTAGTTATCTCTTCTTTTCTTTTGAATTTTTTAAACTTCCAAAACAAAAATCTTTTCCAGAAAATCAAACTTTATTATAGAAAGATAAAGTACATCATGCTTTCAACTGTCAATGATAGTTTGTTTCTTCTATGTTAACTTTGGTTATTTACTTCCTAGAGCTAGTCATTGTATCTACATCAGTCACTACTTGGTTTATAAAGATAAAAAACAAAGGCTTCTCTGTAAATCAATTTTAAATATGCTCATTTGTTGTAGGTAGAGCCTCTACTGCCAGCGGGTGTTTATAGCCTCGACAGGGTTACCTGTTACCCAACAATGATCCTATATCCTACTTAGAGAAATACACGATTTTCAAAGAGAAATCCATATCCACACTTATTGATTTCATTTTATTTTAATCCTTTAAGAACAATGCCTTGGTTTGTTAGCCAAATTATGACATTGCCACTCACTTGATTTATAACTTTGCTGAACAAGCTGGTTGGCTCGTGATGAGACCCTTTGTCTTTTGATTGTTACAATCTCGAGTGATTGCCCTGTTGTGGTATGCAGTTTTGACAAAGTCAACAAGCTATAATATCTATGATCATGATAAGTCGGCTTGTGATGAGACCTCTTATTCTTTAAGTTTAAAGTGTATTGCTGGATTATTCCTTGAAGCTTGTAATTTCTGAAGTGGGGAGGAAGTCATTGTTTCCTTAAGAATAGATTTGGACGACAATGGTAGAGTTTTTCGAAAGAGCTTTTCTATAGAGAATCTTCGTTTTGTTATTGATACCTTTCATTTGACTGATGTAAAACAAATTCCCACTAAAGGTCGCTTTTTATCAAAATTTACAAGGTTGAAACTAGTATCATTTTCAGGCTTATAGCCTTTGACTATATCTTTCAATAATAATGACCAATTTTCTAAAACAATCCTATTTATATAAGCGAAAAAAAAAAAAAATCTAAAAGAAATACTTGTCTTTTTCGTGAATTTCAAATGTAACTATTTACCACTGGTTTTATTGTGAAAATAAGAAAAAACTAATCTATAAAAATAGAAGAATGATCTCCTATGGAAAGTATTTTTTGAGTGCCTGCCCGTTAACAGGTAAAGATTCTCTTTTTCCTGTTAAATCCTATAACATAAAAGTAGATGGACCTATGAATTCTGCAATTTCGAAAGGGCCAAGCCACATTCATTAAAATTTCGTATGTTTTCCCTTCTCCTCATGAGCCTTGTGCCATTTTAAAACTAGATCTCCAATCTGAAAGTCCTTTTTGGATATCATGTTTGAATCAAAAGAAGATTTTACTAATGCTTGGTGATGAGCATGAGTTATTTTGGCTTGTTCTCGTTGTTCTTCTAGCTTAAGAATTTGGAGCTGCCTTAGTTGTAAGGAAGAAGTTAGTGTTTCGTCAATATATTGAACTAAAGCCAAAGAGGGAATCACTAGATGAGTTGGAAGGACCACTTCTTTCCCATAAACTAAATTAAAGGGCGAAGTGCCAATAGAGGCTTTTTGCATTATTCGGTCTGCACATAGAGTATATATTAGAGATTTGTGCCAATTCTTATGAGTTTGATCAATGGTTCACTTAATGATTCTGATTAAGTTTTTATTCGTTGATTCAGCTAACCCGTTCCCTTGTGGGTAATAATTGGTAGAGCATTTAAGTTTAAAACCTTTTTTGAGTGCAAATTCAGTCATAACATTGCCAAAGAAATATGATACATTATCAAACATTAAAGCAGAGGGTAAACCAAACCTGGTGATTATGAACTGATCTATGAAATCAATGATGTGTTCGGCATTAGCTGTCCTGAGAGGAACTGCTTCTACCCATTTAGTAAAATAATTTGTAGCCGTAAGGATATACTTATGTTGTTTGGAAGAGTGAGGAACGATCTCACCTATTATATCCAATCCCCATTGATCAAAACGTTGCTCAATATTAACTGGTTGCAAAGGCAATGATGGTTTCTTTTGCCTCCCAAGAGCAGTTTGACAAACTTGACATTTCCTTACGTAGCTATGTGCATCTTTGAATAGTGTAGGCCAATAATAGCTTGCGCACAAGATTTTATGTGCAGTAGCATCTCCAGCATAATGTCCACCCGCTGGTCCATCGTGAAGTTCCTGCAATACCTTTTCAACTTCTCTAGACATCTAAGGAGAACAGAGTCATAATTCATCCTAAAAAGTACATCGTTTATGAGTTGATATTGTTTAGCCTTCAACCTTAGGGTTCTTTTCTTTGTATAATCGAGGTTTGAAGGAGCATATACATTCTTTAGATAAAATATGATATCAGCGTATAATGATTCAACATCGTTTAGGCTTACCTAATACGTTTGTATTTCTGCAGATGGAGTTTCGGAAATAAGCGATGCTCCAACCAACATTTTGCAAAAGCCTTGACCTTTTACAAAATTTGTTGGTTTAATTTCAGTGTCATATTCTTGTAAGGCAGTAACCCAATTGGCTATTTTCTCACCCATGTCTTTCTGTACCAAGAGATTTCTTACCGCTGGAAACAACACTATGATTTTTGTATGGGTTTTAAGAAGAAAGGGTCTGAAATGTTTGATTGCTTTGAAAATAGCATAAGCTTGTTTCTCGACGTCTGAATAATTTAATTCAGCCCCTTGTATATTTGAACTAAAAAAGGAAATTGGGGCCTTTTCCTTGTCTTGATTTGCTTGAGTGAGTATCGCAGCATATGATCTGTCAGAGGCAAAAGTATATAAAATGAAAGGATCAGAAAAATTTGGAGTTGCTAAAGATGAAGCGTTAACAATCGCTTGTTTAATCAGTATGAATGCTTCATATTCGTCTTGGCCCCATTTGAAGATTGAGTTCTTTTTAATCATTGCTTGTAAGGGAGATACGATTCTTGAAAAATTTGGAACAAATCTCTTTACAAAATTAATCTGGCCAAGAAAAGATTGCATAACTTTCTTGTTATGAGGCAAAGGTATTTCGGAAATCTCCTTGATTCTGTCGGGATCAATATGGATTCCACATTTTCACACTATAAATCCAAGAAGTTTTTCTTCACTTAATGCAAAAAAGGACTTTTTTGGGTTAAGTGAAATTCCATACCTTTGGCAATGTTGGAAGATCTGTTTTAAATCCCTGAGATGATTGCCTCATTTTTTGGAATATACAGTTATATCATCCAAGTAGATTACTACTGATTTGTTTATTAATCCCTTAAATGCGATGTCCATGGCCGTTTGAAAAGTGGCCCCAGCGTTGATCAGACCGAAAGGCATCCTTTGATATGCATAGGTACCCCATTTGGTTCTGAACGTGGTCTTTAATTGATCGTCGGGATGGACCAAAACTTGGTTGTAGCCGAAGAAACCATCCAAAAAGGACATTAATTCTGATCCTGGAACTACTTGTAATATTTGCTCCATAGGAGGCAAAGGAAAATTATCCTTTTGGCAGGCTTTGTTAAGATTTCGAAAGTCAATGCAAATTCTAATGTCTCCATTTTTCTTTCTAACGGGAACCATATTGGAAACCCATTTAGAATGTCGAACGGGAAAAATTATTTTGGCTTTCAATAACTTATTGAGCTCAGATTTGATCTGGTTTCTAAATTAGGATGGATCTTTCTTAGCTTTTGCTAGACATGTTTTTCATCATTTATCATTGGGATAGTATGTTGGATGATAGAAGTGTCGTAAGTCTTAAGTTCATCATAGTTCCAGGCTAAGACACTTTTGTATTATTTCAGGAGACGAACATACGCTAATCTTTCTTCAGGGGCTAGGCCAAGACCTAGATTGATATTCCGCAGCTTGGTATCAGATCCTAGATTTACTAATTCATAGTTTAGAGTTGAACTTTGAAGTTTTGAATTGGTAGATCTTTTGAATCGATCTTTCAAATCATATAGATCTTCTATTTTGAATACTGACTTTGGCACAACATTATTAGTGCTATCTTGTTGCAATTTTTTGTCATGTTGGTCCTCATCTATTATCTGATTAGTGTAAGATCCTTCAGATGTGAGGAAGCTTACAATATCAGGATCATCGTTGAAAATTCTCCAATTGGTAATGTTATCAGGAATTGAGGGTCTAAAGGTTAATTCGATTGAAAATCTATCGGGGCTATAGTCTTCTGAGGGAATAAGCTTGGAAGTTACGTTTGCCAAGAGGTCAGCACTAGCATTCTGGAGTCTGGGAATTGATGAAATATTGAATGCTATAAAATGTTCAGTCAGATCTTGTACTAAAGATTGATAGTGCTTTAAATGACCTTATAGACAATGTATAATATTTCGTACCTATCTGATAACAATTTCAGAATCTCCAAAGACTTGTAGATATTTGATATCTAATCAGATTGCTTTGTATAATCCTTGGACTAAAGCCTCGTATTTTGCAATATTATTGGTGCAATCGAACTCGAGTCTGCAAGTTAGCATAGTTTTGTTTCCCTCTGGACTGATTAATACGCATCCTGCTCCTGCTCCCTCGTTAGACTTAGAACCGTCAAAGAATAACTTCCAAAATAAAGATTTATTTACAGGATTATCTACGAAATTAATACATTTAGAACTATCTGTTTGAGAATTTTTTTATACTTGAGATAAAACATAATGTTCTAACTTCTAAGTAAGGTGAAGTATGAGCATTAAAATTTCCTAAGAAAGAATCAATAGAATAGTTGCCAATTATATTGTTGTTGTATGCTACTAGTTCATTTTCTCCTTCCAATTTTGTTACTATGTATTTATGATGTCTTTCTCGTTCGACCTTTATTTGATTTGGTTTACCGTTGTAAGGGAGCCACATATGTGACCAATCGATTGCAAAGTATCCATGAAGTTTTTCAGACCAATCTCTGCCAAAAATTAAGCCATAAAATTCTGGAATATCTGCAACTAAAATGTCGATAACTTGACATACCTTTGGATTAGATAACAGCCTTATGGTAACCTGATTTAGTTTGACGATCACTTCAAGTTGCGACCGTTTCAGCTGAACTATGTGTACAACAGATTTTTGAGGTTGAACGTTTAACTTTGCACATATTGATTTAGGTAAGATATTAGATGAAGCTCCTGAATCAACTAAACAATTATGCAATTTTTGTTGAAAACTTCATAAGTAAGAAGAAATGGGGGAGTATGAGATCTTGACCTTCCTCCAATTAAAGCGATATCGTTTGGATCAACTTTATTAGTTAAATTAGTTGGAGGTCTTCCCATCTCGTGAGAAGCTTGTGAGATTACAGTGGCAGGCAGAGTTGTAACTAGTACTGCTTGTAATTCTTTCAAAAGAATCTTTTGCTGATGTTTTAACTTGCTCAACTCGTCAAAAGTAATGTTAGCCCTAGTCTTCTTCATGTCTTCTATAATATTATACTCCATCTCATCAGAAACAATCAACGTTTTAGATTGAGTTGGTGAATCTGTTTGGACTGGGATTGTTTGAGTTGCTTTAGTTGCTATCTTCTTTGCTGTTGTTATCACTCAAGTTTTCCCCAAAGTTGTAAGAAAGGGAAAGGAGGCCGAGGTAACCACAAACCAAACTTTTAGATACAGAATCTAGCCAATCTGTGTCCAGAGAGGGCTCTCTCTTTATGATTTAACTTTTTTTTAAAAGGTATTAGGCTAGTTATGAAGTTCAGGGGTTTCGTTTGATTTTTTGGACGATGAGATTCAATAGAGCAGAGATGAAAGACTGAGGTTTAGTCCATTAGGCTAATGGAGTCAATGAGGATGGCTTTCTGGATTTGGTTTTTAAACAGAGGATGGTTCCACAACGCAAGGTAGTCAAACAGGGAACAAATAAAAAGCCGAAGTAGATGGAACGGGTTCAAATCGGGTGAAAGGCAGTTAAGAATCTTTCAACCTATTTAAAGAGGGAAAGTGGATGATTACTGCTAAAGAGCAAATTAAGGATTCCTTAACAAATAATCAATATGAAAGAATTAGGAAACATGAGCAATTAAGATTTACACTGCTTATTCTAATTCTGAAGAAAACACAGAGAATGATAACAGATGAAAGCATAGTGCATTCAAGCATATTCTGAATTAATCTTTATCTTTATCATTCAGATTTTGAAATACGGGTGATACAAGGAACTAGAAAACTTTAAAACACAGATATAAGGGACTTATTGATCCGAGGATTGATTCAAGAATCCTGTGACAAGTCCTCTGCTTCAATTCTTCATCCAGTGAGCCCAACAACAGTTGATTCCAACAGCTTTCTATTCCAAAAACTCAATGTTACAGCAATATCTATGAATACTCACCATCCCCAAATATTTTGTTTGGGGGGGGGGGGGTATTTATACAAAATATCTCATGGAGATAATATCTAGTGATGACTAATCGTTTTTTTACAAAATATAGAGACAAATAGTCTCGAAAACAAGGAAAACATAAACTGATGCCGTGTTGGCAGCTCCGTCTTTGTCGGATGTGCTGGAGGTAGGCTCTGCGAGTCGGTTTATAGCTGTCTTCCACTGATATTCTGCGATGGCTGCTCCGTCTTTGTCGGATGTTCTTCACCCCTGATCTGATACACTTTGACCCGTTTGACCCTCATTCATTCCTGTCTATCTTATCATCGTAAAAATGGTGCAAAATTTACGCTTCCCCCAAGAGAAATTTACAAAATTTCTAACATATCTTCCCACCATTTCTGTTTTGGTAATTTATGTCTCTGAAGTTTTCTAAGAGTTTCATCAGTCTCTGTATATCTGAAGAAATTAGGCTGAATGGTGAATAGATGCTTTACCTCGTGCTCAATGTAGAATAATTTTTCTAAGTTGTCGTAGAGGACTCGACCAGATGGAAGTGTTTTCACTCCTGATGTACTTGATGATGCGATAGTTTGATTGCCGACATGCTCATTCAATTTATCAACATAATCAATGTATTCCATTAACTTATCATTGATGACCAAAGGACTTGGTAGCCCTTTACTTTGCAAAACTGTGAACTTCTCCATAAATGCATTGATTTCCACCTGCATATCTTGGCACTTTCTCTCTAAGTTTTGCATTAAAGTTCTCTTGGTTAGAACTTTTTTGATTTCTAAAATTGTGTCTGTCCTGTCTTGAATGCCAAGTTGCTCCAGCTTTTCTGCATTGTGGGTGTTCAAAAAATGTATAAGGCAATTAGCTTCTCCAGGAATTTTGCCTAACTGTGCTCTTGTCTGCTCAATTATTTTGTGGGCTATGCTTATTAAGCCAATATGCTCATAGATCACTTGGATAGATGGCCATATTTCATTTATAGACTGGGTGACGTTTGCCCAAAGGATTTTTCTGATCTCAGCCAAGGGTTTATCCAGAGTGAGCTGTTGTTCTAATGTTTTGACTTTACTTTCCAAGGCTTTAATATCCCTTATTTTCTCTACAACATTTATTTTGGATTTGTCATAATTCTTTTCTACTTTTGCCAATTGCTCTTTTACCAGTTTCAATTCTGACACTTGTAGCTTTAATACTTTCATGGCCTTTATCAATTCTTTAGTGCTCATATTAGTATTTTTGCCTGGTGCTGTTGCTGTTGTTGTTGTACCTGTGATTATCTCTGCTGTGGTTGCGGGACATTGGGAATCAATGCTGTTCCAGGTGTGGAGGGGGCTGTAGTTGAGACTATGGGGATTACCTCGGGAGGCTGGGAGGTCGACTCTCCCTGCTTTTCCTTTAGTGCCTTTTCCAATGCCTACTCTGTATCATTCAATCTCTCATTAAGTTTCATGAGCAAGTCCATCATCTCCTCTTTAGATTTCTATTGTACAACTTCTGCAGTCTGTCGATGCATGGAAGGAGGCAGTTTCAGCTGTTTCCTTAGGGCGGCAATGTCCTCTTCTTTCTTCGTCACTAGTGCCTTTATGCCTTTAGTATCTTTGGGATCATGTCCCAGTTCAATGATGATCTCCTCCAAAGATTTTATCCTATTGTCCTTGGCTAGAGAAGAGGCTTTCTCCAAATGTAACTGAGCAAAGGTATTGTTCAAGGAGTTTTGTAATTTATGGGCCAACATTGCTTTATCAGCTAGTGTGGAGTAGACCATCTCTCCAGTCTATTTATGAAGCTCAATCTGGTCCATAGGATGAATATCTTTGGCTAAGACCTCAAAATTTGTTCTGATGTAATCAATGGTTGACTGTGGTTGTTGCACCTTGGGCTTAAAGTAACTCATTATCATTTTGCCTTCTTTAATGTCATAGGCTGACATTAATCTCTGCTGGTTTGTGGGGGCCATCTTAAGATACTGGTTGTAAATTTGAAGCCTTAATGGGTCGTTCCTTGCCTTTATCTTTGTGAATGTCCTTTTGATGTCTGAGGCCTGTTTGCCTTGTGGCCTAGTGGATGAAACTTCCACACTGTGTTGCCTTTCTAGCTCGTGCCTATGTGAACTAGTTGATGTTTCTATCACTGGGGAAGCCTATTGGCTGACCAATCTCTGACCTCTTAGACTGTCAGTGGTTTCTTCAATAATTTCATCTTCTGATAGAGGATTCAATCTTTGCCTCTTTGCACCCGGTTGTTCTGCAAGCCCACCTATGGGGGGAGTGGCTTCTCCGTCTCTCTTCTTGCTTCTTTCCTCATTTAGAGGAGTCTGTAATGCAGGAATTTCTGCTACTTTAGTTTGGGTTGGAGAAATTTGCCCCTGACTCTGTTCTTTTGACATTGCTGGCTGGTCTGTCATTATAGGATGCTCCGTGGTATCTACCTCTTTTCCCTTTGAAGTCCCTGTGACTGTTGTGCTGGTTTTTTGTTTAGGCTGCTGAAAAGTTCCAGCAGAGGATGTACCAACTCCTAACTGTTGAGGCAGCTTGAAAGACACCTGTCCAAAAGAGTCAAGGTCAAGGGTTTTTTCAAGATCTTTCATAGCTTTTTCCATCTTTTCTTGCTCACTAATTTCTTCTATTAAGGTCCCTTCTACCCATTCTTCCCGATTTGCATACTGTTCAATTTCTAGGATCCTATGATGTACATACACCGATAGCCTGTTCCTTAATTTTCTATCACTTATAAAACTATTTGAGTCATATGGCACCCACTAAAAACTTTTCTTCAATTTAAGGTGATCTCCTAAAATCTTGTCAGCTTCTTGTCAGGCATCTCTAGAATGGATGACATAAGGGCCTAACTGGTTTTTGATTCTCAGCTGAGCCTTTTTCTTTACATTACAAAAATGGATTAGGTCTGCATTGATGATCTGCCTGAAATATTCTAGTGCAAATAATCTCATGGGCACATATTTAGACAGCTTGAAAGGGAAAAGTTCACACCCATATATTCTAATTTCTGTGTGATTTTGGTACAGGTACTAGTCACCTATCCTGTACTGTTTGGAGAGCTGCAGAATCTTTTTCATGTCACCAGAGATTCTAGGGGGAGGCTCCTATCAACAGAGTGGATGCTTTATGTACGAACAAGTCAATGAATTCATTGTATAAGGACACTCATAGGTATTATGGAAGACTGAGCTCCAAAAGATCACAGATCTTCGATTTCCATTTGAGTCCAGCCTCCTGATGGGAAAAGAAAAGTTCTCTGGATGATTGATCCGGATTTAAACAGGAACGCAACAAATTACAGAGATAACCATATACACAAAGATACAGCGGAAATAATACTTCATTTCATTAAGGGAAAATACTGAAACATGCTTACAATCAGAAATGGAAACAAACTAGCTAGGGCGATGGTAGCTTATCTCTGAGAAGAGATGTGCTGGCTACATGCCTCTAAACTGTGTTACAATGAGGCTCGAAGGCCTATTTATTGTTGAGAAACAATGAAAAAACCTTAACATTCCAAAACCTAACCCTAGGAGATGAAACGCCAAACTGTGGGCCCCGTTTGGGGGTAAGTTGGTACATCAACTTCCCGGGGTCGTAACTTTAGCATATGATCTCCGTTTGACGCGTACAATAGCTCATTAGAAAGATCTATTCGAGCACTATCATTGTTGAAACGGCAACACCCATGGACCCGTGTTGCCCCTGGGATCCCAAAAAACGTCGTTTAGGGCCTCAAAACGGCTCCGGAAGTTCAGGACCCGAAAAACTGCTAAAAATAGTAAGTTGTGCTACAATTAAGGAAACTGAAAATGCTGAGAAAGACAATGGTGGGGGTCCAGGTGGACTTGGCAGATGGCCACCAATATCCACCTGGATCA
>APFE031055357.1:30681-54326 GCA_000404065.3 Pinus taeda | reverse complement strand
TGCGCAAAGCTGTCCATCATCACGTTCCGTTGTCGCTCGAGCGCTTCTTCGAGCAAGATTTTGATGGGATCTCCTGCCCCCTCGTCTTTCTTCTCGTCCGCCATGGGAGGCCGTCGGGATTTGCGAGGCTTTTCTTGCAAAGGTTCAACCAGTTCAAGCCCTAACTCCTTATATCCCGACCTTGTTGGGGACATGCAAAGAAAAACAGAGAAAAAAGAGACCGCTCTGATACCACTGATCTGGATTTAAACAGGAACGCAACAAATTACAGAGATAACCATATACACAAATATGCAACGGAAATAATACTTCATTTCATAAATGGAAACTACTAAAATATGCTTACAATCAGAAATGGAAATAAACTAGCTAGGGCGATGGTAGCTTATCTCTGAGAAGAGATGTGATGGCTACATGCCTCTGAACAGTGTTACAATGAGGCTTGCAGGCCTATTTATTGCTGAGAAACAATGAAAAACCCTTCACATTCCAAAACCTAACCCTAGGAGATGAAACGCCAAACTGTGCGCCCCGTTTGGGGGTAAGTTGGTACATCAACTTCCCGGGGTCATAACTTTAGCATATGATCTCCATTTGATGCGTACAATAGCTCATTAGAAAGATCTATTCGAGCATTATCATTGTTGGAATGGCCAACATCGGTCCATTGCATGGACCCATGTTGCCTCCGGATTCCCCAAAAAACGTCGTTTAGGGCCTCAAAACGGCTCCGGAAGTTCAGGACCCGAAAAACTGCTAAAAATAGTAAGTTGTGCTACAATTAAGGAAACTGAAAATGCTGAGAAAGACAATGGTGGGGGTCCAGGTGGACTTGGCAGGTGGCCACCAATATCCACCTGGATCAATGATAATATAACAGAAGGTGGTATATGAAAGATGTGTACTTGAAGACTCCTTCTCTATCCAGGTTCAAGAATTGATCATGGATTTTGTTGGCAATGAAAGTGGTATAATCATATTTCACAGCAGGGGGCTGTCCAGGAGTAAATATTGATAGCAGAACTAAGGTGATCTCATCAACATATTCACTGGTATTAAACCCCAAGATCAGGGATATCATGTCAACAATAAGTCTTCCAGTGTTAGTGAAAAAGGTCTGCAGATAGGGGGTGGGCCTGTAGGCTGATGCTCTGGTAGCATGAACATATGAGCAATACGAGTTATCTCTGAGCTGGACAATTGAGAAGATTTTTCAAGTAGATACCCCATGGAAAGACGAGAAAGGGGCTCAGTGGAGTGGAACTGTATCATCTCATTAATAGACTCAGCAGCTATGTGGAAAAGAACAGCTTGGGACGGGGACATGAATGCTCTATGGACAGGGTCATAGTTGGCACAACACTGATGAATGAGGTCTGGGAAAACATGAATTGAGGGAATAAAATACATGGGGAAGTTAGATTCCCATAACCCAAAAAGATCAGAGTTGTTTCGATAGCTATCCCTGATTTGGCAGAAGGCTTGAAGATGGTTCACATTTCCATACAAATCTTTTATTTGAAAGTCTTTGTTGGCCAGGGGTAAATAACCTAAGTCTTTATGAGGTGCATTCATAGGCACGACGTTCAGGGCTATGGGAGCTTCCATGTTTGGTTCTTGTGTTTTCAAACTAAAATTCGGGCTTCTGTGGAAACAATGGACTAAACAATAGGCATGGGGGTCTTTTTATGGAAGCCTACGAATGATTTGAACTTGAATTCGGCTCTTTTAGGTAAAATTCTCAGTGGAAAAAAATGAAATTACAGGTTCACAGATAGAATTGGGTAAATACTTGTGTTTAAGAGACAAACCGTGAAATTTGCAGGTTGAACGACGAACTGTAGAGCTCGATGCTGAAATTTCTTGGCTGGGTGGTGGACTGAATGCTCGTACAGTCGTCTGGACATATTTTGCATGGAGCACAATTTGTAGTGAATAAGGGTGAAAATGACATTTTCCCGTCAATTTAACGAAATTTGGCTTTGGCGGGGCTTTTTTGGCATTTATTGAGCAACTGACGTCAGAGTGAAGGGACATTTTGTCGCTAGCGGAGGGTGGTAAGCGGTTTACCCCGCACCGCTTTTGGGGTTAAGTGGTACCGGGCAAAGGACTAGCGAGCATGTTGAATGAGCGACACGTGGCTTTGGTTTGGGTGGAAAACGACCAGGTGATTGCGACCTAAAGCGCGGCAAGAAAGGTGGTCGTGATATGATCGTTAACCGTCGGATGAAAAGGCCTGAGATCGGACGGCTAACGGGAGTGAGACAAGGCGGGGAGTTATGCAACGGGCCCGGGTTAATAAAACTTAGTTTAATTGTATCAGGCGTGTTTTGATTGGTTTGCGGGGCGCTTGTTAATTAACCCAGATGGTTAATTAATCACGTTATCGCGTGGCGGGGGATGGTTATTAATAGTTTCCAGATGCATCTATTAATCTCGTTAAACGATGTTTACAGTTATATTTCAACCAGGGGCGGGGATGTATTAAATATCGGGGTTTTAAACATAATATGGGGAAGGGTGTATTGTAAGGGATTTATATATAATAAATGTTAGAAATTAATATGAAAATGAATTGAATGCTAAGTTTACAACCATTTGCATATGTATTTAAACTTAGGTTTTGAAGAGGAAAAAAGGGGGTTTATATGAGAAAGGTGGTCATTTTCCTAAGTAGAATAGGGTTTTACTTAGGCAATCTTTATGAAATGAAATGAATGGATTATCAATGATATTAAGCATAGATCTTAATATATTGGGCGAAATTAGTGAATGATTAGGGAAAAGTATGAAGGGGAGTTAGTTATGTAACCCTGCCTCGCTTGAGTTGCATCAAGTATAATGTCTGTCCGGTGCTTGTGATAAAAGTGAAAGTTGACACTTTTGGAGACAAAATCTATCACAAGTATCATTCTACAACACCATTCTACCCACATTGCCTACTTATCTGCCAAGATTAAATAGTTTGGTCAAATTTTATTCTCCATTTCTAAAAAAGGAAATTCAAACATGAACTAGCCAAGATTAAACTGTTTGGCCATTCATCAATTGTCGCATAAATCAACAAGCTGCACACAATCAAATTGTTGCAGAAAACAAACTAGTTGTGGCATTTTGGACTTGCACACTTTCCTGGTCTTTTTGCTTGGGGTTCAATTCTTTCACTTTTTGACCATTTTATTGTCTTTACCCTTTGATTTTTTTTTAGGGCATACCCTCTTTACATTTTTTGAATTTTTTGATTTTTTTGACAATATGGAAAACCTTTGCAACAAGAGAAGGTATGAACATATTATAGAGCTCATTAGTGTTAATCATGAAATATGACACCTATTGGTATAGGAGCATAACAATGGCTCGACTTGGGGATGGCTTTCCCTAGTGGAAAGTCAAGAACAATAGGTCAGATGGCCTTCTCCATAACTTTGACTGTGCTCTGAAATCTCCTTCTGCTGGTTGCTTTATTATATGTACAACAGTTACACTTGTGAAGCTTAGGGCCTTCCCCTTAGGCTTCAACTTCAGCATTACCAAGGATATAGTATATACATGTTAAAGCAAGAATACATCAAACAGTTGGATCAAAGTAGTGTTTCAGCATCCGACCATTAACTGACCCTTCTTCTGTTTCTGTACCATCCAGGTTCTTCAAAAAGTAAGTATTGTTCCCTTGCAAGGCCTGGATAATAAAATGTCCCTTCCATAGGAAGTCAAACTTCCCATGTTTTTCTTTGTCTTCTCTCCTGGAATCCCATTTTAAAACTTTGTTCCCAAGATAGAAATCTTCTCACTTGGTTCTCTTATCAAATATTTTCTTGAGTTTTTCTTGTAGCACTTGGGATCTTTGGTATACCTCTTCTCTGGTCTGCTGCAAATGGATGGTCTGATTTATTCTTCTTTGAATGTTATTTGGTTCCACCTGAGCTTCTTGCAGTAATTTCATTACAGGGACTCCTAAAGATGAAGGAAATACAACCTCCATAACATAAACTAACTCATAAGGGCTAGCTTCAATGGATCTCTTTGTAGTTAGTCTGTCTGCCCATAGTGCATCTGCAAGTTTCTTGTGCCAGTTTTTCTTGTTCTCTTCCAACAGTTTCTTAATAATATTAATCAGGCTTTTATTGGAAGACTTAGCTAGACCATTACCTTGAGGGTAATAGGCTGTGGAATGGCCCAAAGTGATATGGTATTTGTTACAGAAACTTATCATTTTCTTGGATTTGAAAGCAGCAGCATTGTCAGTAATGATCTTTTCAGGACAGCCAAATCTAGACAGTATGTTGGTTTGTAAGAATCCTATAATCATTATATCATTGGCTTGTTTGGAAGGAATGGCTTCTATCCATTTGGTGAAATAATCTATGGCCGCGAGGATCCATTTATGTTGGCTAGAAGAGGGAGGATGGATCTCCCAAATGAAGTCCAAACCCCATTGTTGGAAGGGCCTTTCAGTGGAAATTTGTCTAAGGGGTAGAGGTAAAAGTTTCCTCTTGCCTTAAAAAATTTGACATTTATGGCAAGCAGTGACAAATTTCTTTACATCGGCGAATAAGGTGGGCCAATAAAATCTAACCCTTAGGATTTTGTCTGCAGTTGATTTCCAGTAAAGATGTCCACCACAGTCCCTTGCATGAAATTCTTTGAGAACTTTGTCAGCTTCATCTTTCATTAAATAATTCAATAGAATACCTACATGATTTTTCCAAAAAAGAGCATTATCTAAGATATAAATTTTTGAAGCTTTCATCTTTAAAAACCTTTTCTTTGTTCTGGATAACCCTAGAGGAGCTTGCAGGTTAATAATATATGAGTTATATCAACATACCAAGGTGATTGTAAGAAGGCCTGGTTGATTTGTAGAGTCGCCATCTCCTGTTCGTTATCCAGTTCATTTATATCCAGGGCTTGAAAGTTGGTTTCAGTCATGAGTTTAGCCAATCCCTGTCCTTTTATAAGCTTTGTAGGTTTTATTTCAATATCATACTCCAATATATTAGCTATCCATTTTCCTCGTTTGCCTTCAATTCCATCTTGAGTCAAGATGTCTTTGACAACAATACTTGGTACATAAGCTATTACATGGGAGTACAATATATAGACTCTGAAGTCTTTAATAGCTTTCACAAGTGCAAAAGCCTGTTTCTCCATGATTTGGTATTTTAGCAGTGCATCTCTAAGTGCTTTACTAAAAAAGGCTATGGGTTTTTCACATCCTTGATCATCTTTTTGTAGTAAAACAATAGTAATGGTGTGTTCTGATGCAAATGAAAATATTATGAAATCTCTATCAAACTTTGGACTTGTAAGGACTGGTGTTTTAGTCAAAGCCATTTTAATTTCTTCAAATGCTTGTTTGGCTTCTAATGTCCATTTAACCTTGGAATCCTTTTTTAACATATTGTTCAACAATCTAATTAATTTGACCAAATTAGGTATGAATCTTCTTAAAAAGTTGATATTTCCTAGGAAAGCTTGAAGTTCTTTAACATTTCTGGGGTGGGGTATTTGTAGAATGGCTTCTATTCTAGCAGGATCAATTCTGATGCCATCTTTGGATATGATATGGCTTAACAGTTTGCCTTCCTCTAGACCAAACAACGACTTCTTATGATTTAATGAAATACCATACTTTCTGCATCTTAAAAACAAATGATCTAAATGTTGTTGATCTGATTTAGAAAACACAGTAAGGTCATCCAGATATATGACCAGAAAATCGTGAATTTCTTTTGCAAAATCTATGTCCATTGCTCGTTGAAAGGTTGCCCCTGCATTCTTAAGTCCGAATGGCATTTTAACATATTTGAAAGTTCCCCATGGTGTTGTAAAAGAAGTTTTTTCCTAGTGATCAGGATGGCCTAGAATTTGGTTAAAGCCTGAGAACCCATCAAAAAGTGAAATCCTTGAGGCACCTACTACTTTTTGTAAAATGTGGTCCATCTTAGGTAACGGGTAATGGTCTTTCAAAGAAACCTTATTTACATTCCTTAAATCAACACACAATCTGATTTCCCCTGTTTTCTTCCTAGTAGGTACTAAATTAGACACCCACTCTGAAAACCTGATAGGAGAAATTATCGTTGCTTCATACATTCATTTGATTTTTTTTTTTAATTAAGGGGAGTAGTACAGGGTTAATTCTTTTGAGCTTTTGTTTGAATGGTTTTTGATTTTCCATGAGGGGTATTGTATGTTGAATTACAGAGGTGTCATAAGATTTCAGATCTTCATAGCTCCAGGCAAAAATATCATGGAATTCTTTGATCAGTTCAACATATTTAAGTTTCTGGTTAGGGGGCAAAGTTTTGGATAATTTTATCATTTTCAGATTTTCTTCAGTTCCTATGTTATAGTCTTCGATGTCTGCTTTTAGAGGTTGCATCTTGGGTTTCTTAGGGATATCATTAAAATCGAAGAAATCTTCCATAGGAGTTAATCCTTTGAGCAAATGATTGTCTTTCAAATTAATAACTTCAGATTCTCCTTCGATAATATCATCAATATCTATTTCTTTGATATTTTGCATTTCTTTATTGGTAAATTTTGTTGGGTGAAGCCTCTGAGTGGCACTTTCTGCCGAAATGTCTATTTCTAGTTTATCCATTTGATTAAACTCACTAACAGTGTTTATGTCTATATTTGTGCTAGAAAACTCTTCCTCCATGGTTAAAAAATTATTGATTTGAATATCATTCTCAAACACTTTCCAGTTCTTTACATTGTCAGGTATGGCTGGCCTGTGTCTAATCTCAACTGTGAACTGATGATTGGGTTCAAATGGTAATTTACAAGTGCTGGCAAAGGTTGCTAAGCTGTGAGCATGCAAATTATGTTTTCTTGGAATTTTGGCAAGTTGTGTTTCAAGAAATGTATTGAGGATCTCAATCACTGTTCCTTTGTAAGATCTTAATCTAGGATCATTTGCGAGGAAGTTCCCTTTTATCTATTGAATGACTAAATCAGAATCTCCCAAAACTGATACCTTGGTTGCCCCTAAACTTTTGATCAATTTAAGTTCTAGCAACAGGGCTTCATATTCAGCCATATTATTGGTGCATTTAAAGTTTAACCTGTAAGCATGACCTTCAGCATGATCATTTTCAAGATTGTGCACCCAAATCCCTACTACTGCTCCTAATTTGTTAATTGAACCATCAAATTCTAAGTACCAAAGGATATCATGTTCATAGTTAGTATCGAGAGTCTCAGTAATCTGCTTGATAGTAAGATATGGTTCTTTAGTTTGATCTGGATTCTCTTGAGTGTCTGATGTATCATTGTTCTCAGAAATTTTTTGAATTTGAACATTGGGCCTTTCATTTGAAATTTCTTCTTGTTCGACTGCCAAAACTTTTATCTCAGTTGGGGGATCAATTTCAACATTGTAGAGAATGAAGGAGTCCATGTCAAAGTGCATGGAGTAGATAGGGAAGTTCTGGGGTTTTTCCTCGCTACTTACCACATATTTCATTAAAGTTTCTCGATACAGTTTCTTTGGTTGACCAAATATTGAAATAATAGCATAGGACATGTCCAACTGTAATGATCCCTGAAGCTTTGCACCCCAAGACCTTGACAATAACATGCCATATTTTGGTGGAATATCAGCTACCACTATGTCCATTAAAATGGTTTTGGTAGGGTATTGAACTAGTGATACACATAAATCTTTGATCAACCCTAGACATCTGACCTGGCTTGAATCAAAAGAGAATAAGTCTTTGTATGGCCTGGTAATATCTAGGTCCAACTTCTCCATTACAGATTTGGGCATTAAGTAATGAGAAGCACCTGAATCAAACATGGCATTATGAAGTATTTTATCATGTATGTTCAGAATTACATAGAAAGGAAGAACACCTCCATCTACTGATTTTTCGTTTACCTCAGGTCCAAAAATTAATTCAGGCCAGTCATCAAAAACATTTACCGAATCTTTGTTCACAAAAATTTGGAGTGATCTGCTAATTTGACATCTGTAGACATCATGTTTAGCCAATTCTGACAATGGAATAACTATCTTTAATTTTCCTATTTCAGTCTCAAGATTGAAAGGTTTTTCAATTTGAGTTTTTGTATTTGGACAGTGGGATTGTCTTTTTTCTGCTATCTTTTCTGTGTTTTTCTCTTTTTCAGGAGTGGTGTTATGGGCTGAAGTTGCTTCCAAACCAATTTCTGGAGGTTCTTCCACATTTCCTTTCGGAGGAATGGAAGTGGAAGGTTGTTTGTAAGGTTGTTGATTATCTGATACATCTTCAACTATTGGATTGTCTGGGTTAGAACCTGTTCTAGGAAGGACTTGTGCAGGGGGGTTATTGATCTTAGCTTTGTTGGGTTGCTTGGTATCTTTCTGTTTATTGGTTTCAGGGACCTCTATTCTTCTGCTCCTCAGATTGTATTGCTTGTGGACTTCATAAATGGCTGCATCAAATCCCTCCCTAAAATCAAATGATTCACTTGACTGAGTTTGGAATTGTTCAAGAGTGTGAGCTTCTTGGTCCTCTTGGGTCAAAGAAAAATTGTTTTTCATTATTGAGGCCCATTAAGTTAATTTGAGTGTCTTCTAGTGGTTCATCAGAAGTTGAGGCTTCAACATAGTTTTCTTGGAATGGGGGCCTAATGTTTTGGTCAGACCCAACCTTTCCAGTATTAGGGTTTTGATTTTTCCTGAAATTTGGATTTCTCCTAGTATTGCTTGGTTGACCATCCCAAGGGGATTTTCTCTCAATTATTTCTACTCTATCACCAACTCTATCCATTCCTTTAATAATAACAGCTAATTTCTGTTCAAAGGTAGAAGGTTCTTCTTTGAAAGATATCCTCCTTTTATCTCTAGCTCTAGCTCGCTTAGAAATCAGGTTGGCCTCAACACTGATAGCTATACTCTGCATCTCTTCTAGGTCTCTAGGATCTCTTTCCCTAAGTTGGTATGCCATATCAGAATCAAATGCATCAAGGAATTTGATCAAGGCCAAGTCTAGAGGAGGTCTAAGATTTTGAGGAATAACATTGTAAACATTATTGAATCTGGTGCAGTAATCTTGGACAATTTCTTGGGTGCCTCTTTTTAAACCTTCATATTATGATAAAATGTGGAGAGGATCTTTTTTATTTTCCCATTTGTTCAAGAAGGTATGATAAAGAGCTTGTGAGTCATTGATACTGTTTGCAGGGAGAGCTCTAAACCATGTTCTAACATCTCCAGTCAAACTTTGAACAAAAACTTTCATTCTAACATCATCAGCATCAACCTCATATATTTCAAAGTAATCTGTCATTTTTTTAGTATGCTGTTGAGCTGTGTATGTGCCTGTGCCATCAAAAGGAGTGATTTTACTTTGATAGTATTGGGGCATAGCCCCTAGATTGGCAGGGAAGTTCAGAGGAGCATATTTGTTCGCCATGATAGCATGAATATATTTGACAACTGGTGTAGTAGGGATGACAATGGGAATATGGATAGCAGATGGAGGAGTGGAAGGGGTAGCTTGAGGTTGGGAAGGCTGAGGTGCTGATGGTGAATTTGGAGAAACGGTAGTAATCACACAAAGATTTGGTGTTTTTCAGAGGTAAGCTTAGATGGGATGGAGTTCTGTAGATGTCTGTCAAGATGTGAAGTAACAAATTCAAGCTGCAAATTTTCAATGAATATTGGATCTTGAACTGTGTGGGTCAACCCAGATTCTGAAAAGGTTACAAATGAAGAGCTTTCAAAATACTCAACAAAAGGTTCATCCTCAAGGTGGATCCACCTCACAAGACAAGATTTTGATCTGACTAGGGGCCGAGAAATAGCAGAATTTTCTTGGCTTTCTTGTCTTCTAAGAATCCTAGGAATTAGATTAGGATTTTGAAACACAGGTGGTGGATTTGGATCCGGATTTGATCTGGTGTAATGAATCCTTTCTGAAGCTAGGCTTCTAGGTGTGTTATGAGCTTTTCTGTAAATGGGTTTTGGCAATACAACTTTAACAGTTCTTTTAAGAGACTTTGAATATGGGAATTATGAACTTTCTTAAAAGATTTATGAAAGAGGAACTGATCAAGTATTCGAAACCAACTGCCCAATTTATAAGCTAGACCGAAGACAGACTGAAGTAGAATTCATTTACTTCCGCCATTGCAAAACAAAAGCATTTCAAAGGCTACCTGGCTAACTTCAGGCTCTGTTTGTAGCTTATAAAATAGATAGTAGTAACAAAAAAATTATTCAGGTCCCCAATGGAGTCGCCAATGATGTTTGATTTAGGTTTTCCCCAAAGTTGTAAGAAAGGGAAAGGAGGCCGAGGTAACCACAAACCAAACTTTTAGATATAGAATCTAGCTAATATACATCCAGAGAGGGCTCTCTCTTTATGATTTAACTTTGTTTTGAAAGGTATTAGGCTAGTTATGAAGTTTAGGGGTTTTGTTTAATTTTTTGGATGGTGAGATTCAATAGAGCAGAGGTGAAAGACTGAGGTTCAGTCCATTGGGCTAACGGAGTCAATGAGGATGGCTTTCTGGATTTGGTATTTTAATAGAGGATGGTTCCATAGGGCAAGGTAGTCAAACAGGGAACAAATAAAGAGCTGAAGTAGGTGGAACGGGTTCAAATCGGGTGAAAGGCAGTTAAGAATCTTTCAACCTATTTAAAGAGGGAAAGTGGATGATTACTGCTAAAGAGCAAATTAAAATTTCCTTAACAAATAATCAATATGAAAGAATTAGGAAACAGGAGCAATTAAGATTTACATTGCTTATTCTAATTCTGAAGAAAACACAAAGAATGATAACAGATAAAAGCAGAGTGCATTCAAGCATATTCTGAATTAATCTTTATCTTTATCATTCAGATTTTGAAATACGGGTGATACAAGCAACCAAAAAACTTTAAAACACAGATATAAGGGACTTATTGATCCAATGGTTAATTCAAGAATCCTGTGACAAGCCCTCTGCTTCAATTCTTGTCCAGTGAGCTCAACAACAGTTGATTCCAACAAATTTCTATTCCAAAAACTCAATGTTACAGCAAAATCTAGGAATACTCACCAACCCCAAATATTTCGTTTGGGGGGGTATTTATACAAAATATCTCATGGAGATAATATCTAGTGATGAATAATCATTTTTTACAAAAGATAGAGACAAATAGTCTTGAAAACAGGGAAAAGATAAACTGATGCCGTGTTGGCAGCTCCGTCTTTGTCGATTGTGCTGGAGGTAGGCTCTGCGAGTCGATTTACAGTTGTCTTCCACTGATATTTTGTGATGGTTGCTCCATCTTTGTCGAATGTTCTTCAACCCTGATCTGATACACTTTGACCCGTTTGACCCTCATGCATTCATGTCTATCTTATCATGGTAACATGGCGCAAAATTTACTCTTCCCCCAAGAGAAATTTACAAAAATTCTAACATATCTTCCCACCATTTTTATTTTGGTAATTTATGCCTCTGAAGTTTTCTGAGAGTTTCATCAGTCTTTGTATATCTGAAGAAATTAGGCTGAATGGTGAATAGATGCTTTACCTCGTGCTCAATGTAGAATAATTTTTTTAAGTTGTCGTAGAGGACTCAGCCACATGGAAGTGTTTTCACTCCTGATGCACTTGATGATGCACTAGTTTCATTGCCGACATGCTCATTCAATTTATCAACATAATCAATGTGTTTTATTAACTTATCATTGATGACCAAAGGACTTGGTAGCCCTTTACTCAGCAAAACTGTGAACTTCTCCATAAATGCAATGATTTCCACTTTCATATCTTGGCACCTTCTCTCTAAGTTCTGCATTAAAGTTCTCTTGGTTAGAACTTTTTGGATTTCCAAAATTGTGTCTGTCATGTCTTGAATGCCAAGTTGCTCCAGCTGTTCTGCATTATGGGTGTTCAAAAAATGTATAAGCCGATTAGCTTCTTCAGGCATTTTGCCTAACTTTTCTCTTGTCTGCTCAATTACTTCGTGGGCTATGCTTATTAAGCCAATCTGCTGATAGATCACTTGGATAGATGGCCATATCTCATTTATAGACTGGGTGACATTTTCCCAAAGGATTTTTCTGATCTCAACCAGGGGTTTATCCAGAGTGAGCTGTTGTTCTAATGTTTTGACTTTACTTTCCAAGGCTTTAATCTCCCTTATTTTCTCTACAACATTTATTTTGGATTTGTCATAATTCTTTTCTACTTTTTCCAATTGCTCTTTTACGAGTTTCAATTATGACACTTGTAGCTTTAATTCTTCCATGACCTTTATCAATTCTTCAGTGCTCATATTAGTATTGCTGCCTGGTGTTGTTGTTGTTGTTGTTGTTGTACCTGTGATTATCTATGATGTGGGTGTTGGGACATTGGGAGTCAATGCTGTTCCAAGTGTGGAGGGGGATGCACTTGAGACTATTTGGATTACCTCGGGAGGCTGGGAGGTCGACTCTCCCTACTTTTCCTTTAGTGCCTTTTCCAATGCCGGCTCTGTATCATTCAATCTCTCATTAAGTTTCATGAGCAGGTCCATCATCTCCTCTTCCGATTTTTGTTGTACAACTTCTACAATCTGTCGATGCATGGAAGGAGGCAGTTTCAGCTATTTCCTTAAGGCAATAATGTCCTCTTCTTTCTTCTTCACTAATGCCTTTATGCCTTTAGCATCTTTGGGATCATGTCCCAGTTCAATGATGATCTCCTCCAAAGATTTTATCCTGTTGTCCTTGGCCAGAGAAGAGGCTTTCTCCAAATGTAACTAAGCAGAGGTATTGTTCAAGGAGTTTTGTAATTTATGGGCCAACATTGCTTTATCAGCCAGTGTGGAGTAGACCATCTCTCCAGTCTATTTATGAAGCTCAATCTGGTCCATAGGATGAATATCTTTGGCTAAGACCTCAAAATTTGTTCTGATGTAATCAGCGGTTGACTGTGGTTGTTGCACCTTGGGCTTAAAGTAACTCATTATCATTTCGCCTTCTTTAGTGTCATAGGCTGACATTAATCTCTGCTGGTTTGTGGGGGCCATCTTAAGATACTGGTTGTAAATTTGAAGCCTTAATGGGTCGTTCCTTGCCTTTATCTCTGTGAATGTCCTTTTGATGTTTGAGGCTTGTTTGCCTTGTGGTCTAGTGGATGAAACTTCCACACTGTGCTGCCTTTCTAGCTCCTGCCTGTGTGAGCTAGTTGATGTTTCTATCGCTGGGGAACTCTGTTGGCTGACCAATCCCTGACCTCTTAGATTGTCAATGGTTTCTTCAATAATTTCATCTTATGATAGAGGATTCAACCTTTGCCTCTTTGCACCTAGTTGTTCTGCAGGCCCACTTGTGGGGGGAGTGGATTTTCTGTCTCTCTTCTTGCTTCTTTCCTCATTTAGAGGAGTCTGTAATGCAGGAATTTCTGCTACTTTAGTTTGGGTTGGAGGAATTTTCCCCTGACTCTGTTCTTTTGTCGTTGTTGGTTGGTCTGTCATTATAGGATGCTCCGTGGTCTCTACCTCTTTGCCCTTTGAAGTCCCTGTGACTGCTGTGCTGGTTTTTTGTACAGGCTGTTGAAAAGTTCCAGCAGAGGATGTACCAACTCCTGCTTGTTGAGGCAGCTTGAAAGACACCTGTCCAAAAGAGTCCAGGTGAAGGGTTTTTTCAAGATCTTTCATAGCTTTTTCCATCTTTTCTTGCTCACTAATTTCTTCTATTAAGGTCCTTTCTACCCATTCTTCCTGATTTGTATATTGTTCAATTTCTGGGATCCTATGATGTACATACACTGATAGCCTGTTCCTTACTTTTCTGTCACTTATAAAACTATTTGGGTCATATGGCACCCACCAAGCACTTTTCTTCAATTGAAGGTGATCTCCTAAATTCTTGTCAGCTTCTTTCCAGGCATCTCTAGGATGGATGACATAAGGGCCTAACTGGTTTTCGATTCTCAGCTGAGACTTTTTCTTTGCATTACAAAATTGGATTAGGTCTGCATTGATGATCTGCTTGAAATATTATAGTGCAAATAATCTCATGGGCACATATTTAGGCAGCTTGAAAGGACAAAGTTCACACCCATATATTCTAATTTCTGTGTGATTTTGGTACAGGTACCAGTCACCTATCCTGTACGGTTTGGAGAGCTGCAGAATCCTTTTCATGTCACCAGAGATTCTAGGAGGGGGGGCTCCTATCAACAGAGTGGATGCTTTATTTACGAACAAGTCAATGAATTCATTATATGTATAGGGGCACTCATAGGTATTATGGAAGACTGAGCTCCAAAAGATCATAGATCTCCAATTTCCATTTGAGTCCAGCCTCCTGATGGGAAAGGAAAAACTATCTGGATGATAATATAACAGAAGGTGGTATATGAAAGATGTGTAATTGAAGACTCATTCTCTATCGAGGTTCAAGAATTGATCATGGATTTTGTTGGCAATGAAAGTGGCATAATCATATTTGACAGCTGGGGGCTGTCGTGGAGTAAATATTGACAGTAGAACTAAGGTGATCTCATCAACATATTCACTGGTATTAAATCCCAAGATCAGGGATATCATGTCAACAATAAGTCTGCCAGTGTCAGTGAAAAAGGTTTGTAGATAGGGGGTGGGCCTTTAGGCTGATGCTCTGGTAGCATGGACATATGAGCAATACGGGTTATCTTTGAGCCGGACAATTGAGAAGCTTTTTCAAGTAGATACCCCATGGAAAGACGAGCAAGGGGCTTAGTGGAGTGGAACTGTATCTTCTCATTAATAGGCTCAGTAGTTATGTGGAAAAGAATAGTTTGGGATGGGGACATGACTGCTATATGGACAGGGTCATAGTTGGCACAACACTGATGAATGAGGTTTGGGAAAACATGAACTGAGGAAATGAAATACATCGGAAGGTTAGATTCCCATAACCTAAAAAGATCAGAGTTGTTTCGATAGCTATCCCTAATCTGGCAGAAGGCTTGAAGATGGTTCACATTTCCATACAAATCTTTTATTTGAAAATTTTTGTCGGCCATGGGTAAATAATTTAAGTTTTTATGAGGTGCATTCATAGGTGCGATGTTCAGGGCTACGGGAGCTTCCATGTTTGGTTCATGTGTTTTCAAACTGGAATTCGGGTTTCTGTGGAAACAATGGACTAAACAACAGGCTTGGGGGTCTTTTTATGGAAGCCTCAGAATGATTTGAACTTGAATTCGGCTCTTTTAGGTAAAATTCTCAGTGGAAAAAAACAAAATTACAGGTTTGTGGAGAGAATTGGGTAAATACCTGTGTTTAAGAGACAAATAGTGAAATTTGCAGGCTGAACGACGAACTGCAGAGCTCGACGCTGGAATTTCTTGGCTGGGTGGTGGACTGAATGCTCGTACATTCGTCTGGACGTATTTTGCATGGAGCACAGTTTGCAGTGAATAATGACATTTTCCCGTCAATTTAACGAAATTTGGCTTTGGCAGGGCTTTTTTGGCATTTATTGAGTAGCTGACGTTAGGGTGACAGGACTTTTTGTCGCTAGCGGAGGGTGGTAAGCAGTTTACCCCGCACTGCTTTTGGGGTTAAGTGGTATCGGGCGGAGGACTAGTGAGCATGTTGAATGAGTGGCGCGTGGCTTTAGTACGGGCGGAAAACCTCCGGGCGATCGCGACTTAAGGCGCGACAGGAAAGGTGGTCGCGATATGATTGTTAGTCGTCAGATGAAAAGGCCTGAGATCGGACGGATGACGGGAGTGAGACAAGGCGGGGAGTTATGCAATGGGCTCGGGTTAATAAAACTTAATTTAATTGTATCGGGCATGTTTTGATTGGTCTGCGGGGCGCTTGTTAATTAACCCAGATGGTTAATTAATCACGTTATCGCGCGGCGGGGGACGATTATTAATAGTTTCCAAATGAATCTATTAATCCTGTTAAACGATGTTTACCGTTATATTTTAACTAGGCGCGGGGATGTTTAAATATCGGGGTTTTATACATAATATGGGGAAGGGTATATTGTAAGGGATTTATATATAATAAATATTAGAAATTAATATGAAAATGAATTGAACGCTAAGTTTACAACCTTTTGTATGTATTTAAACTTAGGTTTTGAAGAGGAAAAAAGGGGGTTTATATGAGAAAGGTGGCCATTTTCCTAAGTAGAATAGGGTTTTACTTAGACAATCTTTATGAAATGAAATGAAAGGATTATGAGTGATATTAAGCACAAATTTTAATATATTGGGCGGAATTAGTGAATGATTAGGTAAAAGTATGAAGGGGAGTTAGTTATGTAACCCTGCCTCGCTTGAGCAGCATCAAGTATAATGTCTGTCCGGTGCTTGTGATAAAAGTGGAAGTTGACACTTTTGGAGACAAAATCTATCACAAGTATCATTCCGCAACACCATTCTACCCACATTGCCTACTTATCTGCCAAGATTAAACAGTTTGGTCAGATTTTATTCTCCATTTCTAAAACAGGAATTTCAAACATGAACTAGCCAAGATTAAACTGTTTGGCCATTCATCAATGTTGGCATAAATCAACAAGCTGCACACAATCAGATTGTTGCAAAAAACAAACTAGTAGTGGCATTTTGGACTTGCACACTTTCCTGGTCTTTTTGCTTGGGGTTCATTTCTTTCACTTTTTTGACCATTTTATTGTTTTTACCCTTTGATTTTTCTTTAAGGGCATACCCTCTTTACATTTTTTTAATTTTTTGATTTTTAGACAATATGGAAAACCTTTGCAACAAGAGAAGGTATGAACATATTACAGATCTCATTAGTGTTAATCATGAAATATGACACCTATTGGTATAGGAGCATAATAGCTGCGACTTTATCCTTAGGCATTGAGCTTGCGCTCTTTGGCTTAGGAATAGGTTGAGGAGGATCGAGCTGATTTCTACTTCTAGTACTGATCGGCGATGCCTCTTGATCCTCTTCATCTGGGAGGATGAAATCCCACATACCCTGTACTTCTACAACTTCTTCTTCATCAGTAAGCTCTTTGTTGGAAATTTCCTCTTCTTCTTCTTCTGATTCAACATTTGTAATAGCATTGGGAGGCTTTGAATTAGTCAAAGGATTTCTTCTATAAGGCTTGTATGGTTTTTAAGAAGAAGTTTCTGCTACTTGTTTTTTTATATCAACCATTTCGTTAGACATGGTTTTCAAAACTTTCTGCAATCCTTCTAAATCAAATGGGTCTTTCGATTTTTTCTTTGGATCTTCCTTAAAAGTAACCTTCTTAGATTTTCGTTCCTCAATGGCGTTTTTCTTTTCTAAGGCTATGATACGTTTCTCTACCGCTATTGCTTCCTTCATATTGTCAGCCAAAGTTGTTTTGTTAGCCCTATCGACCAATATTGCTATGTTTGATGGTAGAGCCGATATGTATCATTCACTTCGAACTTCTTCACTAGGCTTGGAAGCGGTAGGAATTTTGTTCAACAGTTTATTGAAACATGAGTTGAAATCTTTGATAGGTTCTTTTGACTCAGCTCTAAGGTTAGACAAGTCGTTGATCAGTGTCGTAGTAGACCTGTCATCACCGAACTTAGTCAGGAATTGTTTTTGGAAAATATCCCAACTAGTGTTAGATCCGGATGGTAATGAAAAATACCGTGATCCAGGTGCTCCATGCAAAGTGTAAGGAAAGAGCCGAAAAACAATGTCTTCATTAGTAACCCCATTGAGATTTATAGATAACATAAAGTTATTTATATGTTCTTCTGCTAGCATGCCTGTTTCAGGATTGAACTTAGGCAGCCATTTTTCAAGATGGGCCGGTATTTGACTCAAGGGAGTAGGCATTAAGACTGCCCATGGGTTATTCCATGGAGATTGGGCCATCATTGAACTATTAACAGAGGAAGGCGCAGAAGATGATCCCTGCGATTGGGAAGATGAGGAAATTATAGTTCCAGATGATTGAGAAGGGGATGTGGAAGTCCCAGTGGACTGGTGGACAATAATCTGAAGTGGAGGGGTGGATGGTTGACTTTGCAGTGGAGAGGTTGAGATGGATGATGATGACGAAAGAGTCTCACTATCAGACCCTTTAGGTGATTTCCTTGCTCTCTTCCTTGTAGGTAGAGGTAACTCAGTTGGTTAAATACCAAACTTTTCGCTCTTCAATCTTGTAAGAGGGTGAGCAGGGTTATATTACGAAGTCACACTACCTTGAGGTTTTTCATATTTTTGAGGTGATATAGAAAATCACCGAAGTTTATGGATCAAAGATTCAACTTCAGGAGGTTCAATAGTATATTTCTATGAAATGTCAAGGTTTATGGTAGTGGTTGTTATTTTTTCGGCTTCTTGCTCAAGATTTAAAGATTCTAAATGTGATGGAGAAGTCGGGGGAGATGGTGACGACGATTTACTCTCAGAATGGTATTTAGATTTAGACTTACTTGCCTTTCACAGTTTGGTGCCCTCCTTCTAGCGCCAAATATGTTGAAGCCTCAAAAATTGGGTCTACAGCAAGGGGGATACCCACCCGGTCCGGGCCTTGGTTAGCAGCTCCTTTTCCGTTTGGTATAGTGGGTCCGACTGTGTATATGGGACCAGTTTCCCAATTTATGTGTATGTGTGTTGAGAATTGATATTTCCTTTCTAATAATTTCTAAGTAAAATACTTTTATTCTAAATCTAATGTAATTGTAATCTAATGAACATAAATATCTAATTCTAAAACTAACCCGGGATTTAATCTTTCAGTTATTCGATCTAAAGTGATTTCAAATGGAAATTGGTAATAAAGATCATTCAATTGCTATGAGAAAAGAATTCAATAAAGATAAACCATTTCGTATAAAAAGTTAGACGAAACAGTTGTGGAAAACATATCGCATAATAAGTTACTCATGTATCAAGCATAAATAAATAGCTATCACCGTACATAAGTGCCAAATGATAACTCAAGCATTCAAGGATTCATATATAAATGACTAAACTGAATATCACCTTAACACATAAGCAACAATAGTTAAGAGATAAAAATACCATTTATAACTAGTTCTACTCATGAGCTTCAGCAATAATGTTCTATCTCTTCTTAATCCAACATCCACTAAGAGTACAAAAGTGCAACATCAGAAGTAGATATTAAATGTAGATATCAATAAATCCTGTTCCATTCATTCATCAAAATCTCCTCGGAGGGTGTAAAAGTGCATGTTCTGAGGACAAGTTTTTGACAAATTTCAGGACCCTTCTGTAAATGCATGAGAAGGGTTTAAATACTAATAGCTAAATCTAAAATAATTTATTACAAAAATGTAGGATGTGGTTTAAATGACCGTCCTCATTTCAGGCAAAAATAAAGCAAAATTAAAACTAAAACTAAATCTGAAACTAAAACTGGCAACTAACTATCTATGTATCTGTTCCTTATAGTCGCAAGCATTCATCATTTGCTTGAGGAGAGTTGGATGGCCGACTTCTGACTTTAGCTATCCTGTGAAAATAGAATCGGCAAGTGCTGGCGCCATCTTCTCGGCAGAGTTAATGATACATTTGAGAGTCATGCAATGGCTGTATGGTTTTACCAAGTATGTCCAGTAAGAATCCCAATTTAACTTGGTTAACCTTTTGATGGACTCTACTCTCTCTTGAGCCTTCTGTCTCCAGCTTGTCTGTAGGTGCTGTACATTTGGTAAATTTTTACATATCACTTGAGAATATCCCTAATAAATACCACTGGTTTTAGAGTTCAAGTTTTGATTTTCGCCTTTAGCACTTTTTCCTACAATTTTCGGGCTTAAAGGGGACTGAGTGATTAAAGGCTTTCCTTTTCGAGGGGTTTTTCCTGGCTAGGCACGAATCGCGCATTGGAAACTGCCTCCGTTTCTCGATCTCGGCTTCCCTAGTGCGATTTTCGCCTCTTGCGTGTTTTTTGTTAGAGGATATAAAGCTTAAATCTTATGAAAATAATGACTTCGTGATTTCTTGGTTCTGGGCTTTAAATTGTCTGTTTGTGATATCAGCACTATCCAGTACCCAATTGACCATGTCCGTGTATGGAATAATTTTGTGCCTCATTGCTATCCGGTGCAAGAACGAACATGATAGTTCTGTAATTGATGCCTCAGAAGACCCGTGTGAGCCTGCAGTAGCTATAACCTCCATTATACTGGGATTTTCTTCCTCGAGTAGTCTGTACATGCCTTCCAAAGTAGTAATATCGACACCTTTGTTATAGGTGGTGTCTGTGTACAAGGGCGTCATCTCTTTATCTTCAGAACTCAGAGCTTTACCTTTCTTTCCCATAATATCCTAAACATTGCTATGTATACTTCTCTGCTCTTTGCTCCTGCAGTTTACAAATGAGGCAAGAGTAATGATAAGAAAAAGGTGACGGGAAAGCTTTAAATGTCGAAAACAAATAAAATATATCACCCTACATGAAATGGCTCTTCGATCAGATCAAAACCATACTTCATTAATGATTCCCAACTAACTCATTAATTAATATTAATGTGCATAACTGGGCATCGATTTATGGAAAAATATTTTTCGAACAATGAGCCTTGTAGATCTGCGATAAGGCGATTTTGCGATTTGCATCGCAATATCACAAATCACAATATCGCAGATTGCATTATCGCAGATCGTAATATCACTACTTCGTTGCATGTGGCAATCAACAATTAACGTGTTTTCTGCGAAATGCGATTTGCGAGACTCACTATTGCATATCAGCGGTTTGAGGCATTTCACCTTAAGTGATATTTGAGGCATGCGATGCGATGAGTATCTTTTAGTGCGTGATTTTGCATCACGATTTCGCAATCTTAGAATTTCGCTTGTAAGAAAGCATCCATTACCTTTTACGATGCGACGCTCTTTATTGAGAAAGTGAATTTATTCGAACTTATCATGAAACTTAAGTCTTTTTAGATTTTTTGGGTGTTCTCCTAAGTTTATGATAGTAAGTTTTATTCAAAAAGGGAATACAAGCGCTAAATTGTTTTGAACAAGGGTCCCCACTTATTTAGTATTAGTAATAAAACTAAATAAGAAGGGGGGTTGTTGCTGGCCACAACAGGGACATAAGTCAATTGGAATGGAACCTGAGCCATATACGACTACTGATATTGGATGTTACCTGACCCAAACAGACCAGCAGGGTTAGGAATAACTCCATAAAAAGGTTGATTGATTCCAACCATGTGAGTTTGTAATCCACTCACACCAGTTTCACCTAACATGAGAGGAATATTCGGATCTTGCCCCCTGGTAGTGGCACAACCTATCCACTCATTGGAGGGAAAGAAGAACTTACCGAGACCTGACCTGAGACAATCGGTTGAACTAGAAGAGTCGGTCGGAACGACGAAATAGGTTGAGACGAAATGTTAGGTGAACTAGAACTGAAGTGTTTGTAGTTTGTACAACTGGTCGAGAGGTCATGTTCTAATTGAACAAACCTAATGTAGGCATAACTCCAGAATACCAGATGGGGTTTTGATACAATGATGAGGCACTAGGAGTGCCCGAAACCAATTGAGCTAAAGATGTATAACCATGCGGCAACATGGGTTCACTAATCTCAGGATAAGAGATATACGAGGCTCTTCCTATATAAGGAAAGCCTTCTGGAGGGAACTCATATCCCTGCTCATCATCTACGTGAGGAGTATGGGTAGTGGAGACTTCCGAATGACTCGGAGAGGAGATTGGGATCTCGCCTTCTGACTCCGTAGGTGGAAACAACTGGCGATGAGGAACTGAAGATGAACGAGGAGATAACTCCAAAGGAATACAAGGCTGATCATAAGGACTGTATGGACATTGAGGAGATATCATAATAGGATCGAATAATGGGTTTGATGGATAGATAACCATCCACTGCAGACTTTTAGGAGTCTGCGGACTCTCGGGTGTCTGAATAGGATTTTTAGAGGAATCAGATCAGGTTCTTGAGGTGACCAGGAATCTGATGGAGGTGGACAAGAAGACAAAGGTTCGATACTTAGAACAATTCCAAGTTCAACACCTTGATCCTCAAGCCACTGAGGAAGTTCCAGATGAACTCCTTGGGAGGACCCTTGTTAAATTGGCAACTAGGGCCAAACTCCATGTGGGTCAGCGTATTTATATCAGCTGATATTTTTATTGGATCCCTCTCGTCGAGAGGTGTAGGATTGATCCAAAGATCATCCGATTCCGATAAGTATTTATGGAGATATGAATTTATTTTGTTTATGTAATTATTATCAAGCCGACCAGCACTTGAGTAGGCTCAGAAGCCCAATAGATGTGTCTACTCATCATCTACGCTTTGGTATAAATAGAAGAGGATTTGTAGTCATTTGGAACTCACCTCAAGTGATCTCCTCTCCACGTCTTGGGTTTATGGAGAAGGAGATTCACTATGAATTACGTTGGCCTAATATGATGATGCCCTAATCTTATACGCTGCCCTAAGAAACTGTCATGGAGAAGACCAATTCATAGCAAGAAGAAGGCTCATACAATCAAGGAGAAAGATCTCATTACAGTCATATCCAAGAAGAAACCTACGCTGGTATGGTAGAAAAAGACGCAGGATCCTAGCCGCAATAGTTAATACCCTAGCCGCTGTAAGTCACAGGCCTATGAAGAAATCTAAAGCATTGTCAACGGAGACCTGATAACGCAGTCAATGGAGACCTATTCATACAGTCTAAAAGGATAGGAACTTCGCATTATTCCTCTCTGAAATTTCGGATGTGTTAGTTACAGTCAAAGTGTAAAGTATGAAGTGAACGAAACTCGGGTATCCACATTGAGTCCGCAGTCAAAGAGTAAGGTGTGATCAGGGTGAACGAAACTCGGGTATCCACAGTCAAAGCGTAACTCAGGTATCTGCATTGATGAAGCAACAAGTTTCTCGGAAATGTGTTGAGGACGCAAACATATATATATCTCGGCATACCTGAATTTGATGACGCAGTGATCTCAATCCTGGATGACTGTGTATCTAATGCAGCCTCGACGTGTTATAAACAATGATCAGGGACATAACAGTGACATGAGGTTCAGACAATCTCAACATTCCAGTGTTGGGCTAAGCTCGCATGAATAAGAGCAGTGTTGACATCATACTCCTGTAGCTATAGAACTTCGGATGGAGATGGAACTGTAAGACAGTCATGCCATGACCTCGGTATTACAGCGAAGGATATTCAGACATGTTATCTAATAGTATCGGCATATGTTCATACGTCTCGATGATATACATTTGGCAGTATAATTGTGTTGAAGCATGATGAGATCATGGGCAGCATGAGCAACATGAAGCATGATAAGATCATGGGCAGTATGATGACTATCACGATTAGTACAGCGTGGTGCAGTACACTGTAAGGTACAACAAATGGATGAGATGGAGAATCAGTTGAAGCAGAATGTCTTCAACTGATCTCATCGTTATAGAAGATGATCTATGCTTTAGATAAGTCAAAGTATTGACTGCTGTTGTAAATGCTCTCTCTCTCTCTCTTTCTCTGCTGAACTTTGAAGATAAAAGAAGATTTGATCAAAGGGTTTCCCCACACATTGTGGGGTTTGTCCCTGGCTCGCGCCATATCATGTGTCCTCTTGCGTTGGCTTGTCTTCTGCTTTTATATTTATGTTCTATCTGCAGTTTATCGTAATGCTGATGTGATTGCTAACTGTGAAAATTTAAATAAATTTCTCTA
>APFE031055357.1:2084-16946 GCA_000404065.3 Pinus taeda | reverse complement strand
GTCTCCTTGGTTCCACTCTTATCTATTTTCATAAAGGAAAACGAAAGTAGACTTTACTTGTTTGTTTCTAAGATAGCTAGCAGTCTTAGTGGGAATAGTAGCATCCAAGTGGACACTATTCCCGGTAACAGTATCAAACAACGAAGGGGAACTATGAGATGGACTCAATGGTTCAGCCTCGATGGCTTCCCGTCAATAATAAAAAAGGAAAGGAAAATTTTGATTAGGGCTTTAACAATCTTGAAATTAAGAGGGAATTACTCAATTTGGTCTAAGAAGCAACTACTTGGGATTGACATGTTTACTGTGGGCAGTTAAATTTTAGAAACAAAAACATTGCCTTTTCATCTTTTAAGAGTCGAGAAAAGGGTGAAAAGGTGACTCTAGCCACTTTCAATTGTTTTTCAAGCTTGAAAGGACAAGTTTCTCAATGATCCTTTCAAATTTAAAGAGTAAGAAAATATCAAATGAATACTTAGGTGAATCTAGGTAAAAGTAGTACCAAGTAACCGTGAACTGCAATATACACCTTAGCTAGTAAATTGACCAAGGACTTGATGTTCATGTAGGCAATCTCCCTAAATGCTGTGTTCGATGTATCACGTTTACAGGGCAGCAGACTTGGCTTCCTACGGATAAAGGATTGCAACCTAGGTGGGTCTCCCTTTATATACACGACGGTACCAAGAGCACAAGTCCCTGCTAGCGATGCCTAATGCAGAAGCGAATGACAGCTACTCAAGTTAACAATCTTCAGGCATCTTCCAGATAATGACACTGACTACAAACAAACAATGAAGTCTAAAAATCAATGGTTGATCAAACTCGTCAAAAGACAAGGTGAAATAAGAGAAGGAAAGGGTCATAGGCTCCCCAGCCGAGTCGCCATTTTGTTGACAAGGTTAATCCTCTCTACAAATAGAGACGATCCCTCTAGCCCAATGAGTGGTCCTAGCAACTGAAGGGATAATCAACTAGACATCTTCCTATATTATAATTGGAAAGTAGAACAAGAGAGAAGGCCTAACTTGCTCTGATGTCATTTGATTTCCTTTGTTGAGATCCTCGAACCACTTGTGTCACAGACTTGTTCCTGCTTCTTCCAATGCTTATGTACTTGAACAAGTGACAAAGAGACAAAAAAGCATACCAAAACCAATAGCAAATCCAATCACAACCTACTTAGCTGATCAATGATTGTCAGGCCAATACATACATGAACATATATATTTTGGGAAGATGAACCAGTAGTTGTATTATTATTTAAAGAATAAAGGGGAAGCTTATAACCATAGCCTTCATGTTGAAAGGCTCTCCTTGAGTGGTAATCCAAGTCCAAGCCAAGAAAATCTCGAACACTCCTTCTCCAAGTCTAATGAATAGCCTCTAAGCACAAGCTCAGCATAGGGGTGCAAATGGACATAGATTAACCATTTGGGAATGGTAGAGGGGGAACTTATAGGCTGGTAGAGGGAGTTAGGCCTCCTCCAAAGATAGGATTAAGCCCACATCTCTAGGAGGTATCTCATAGGGATGAGACCAAGAGGTCAAATTTGGAGGATTTGACCTCATCTATGCAAAACCAACTCTAGCTCGCCGCTCTAGAAGCTTCTAGGTCACGAAGCTTCTCATCCTCATTGGTAAAAATTCTTCTTTGAGAACATCGCAAGTATGAGAGAGAACAAAGAGATGCCATCGTTGGCTTAAGAAGGTGCAATAGGCAATCGTCGCAGTTTTGAGCTCCATAAGGGCAATGACCCTCATTTTAGGGTTTCATGAGCCATTTCTTCAGGTAAAGCTCCAGATATTTTCCAAGCAAAGTTAAAGGAGGGATCTGAGATGTATAAATGGATGAGTATACTGTATAATGATCTTGTTTTAGGCATTTTAGGGTATGTCACAAGGATTTTTAGGAGGTGTGACAAAATACTATGTAACAAATAGGAAAGAGGAATGCAGGAAATCAAGGAAGTGGTCAACCCTCCAAGAAAGCAAGGAACTCCAGATATGAATCAAATGTTGTTAAAAATATGCAAGATGAGTATTATCTTATATAGGCCCTCTCCACTAACTCTCCTATGGACTCGTAGGGAAATTGGATTATTGATAGTGGTGCCTCAAGGTGCTTCACTGGTTACAGGGAAGCTCGCTCTAATCTGATAGAGAAGGAGATAAACTTGGAGATTATTCTCGGAGACAATTCGACCTATCCCGCAAAGGGTGTAGGGAATGTTACCCTTCAATTGAATTAGGGTAACACGATCCACTTGAAAGAAGTATTATATGTACCTGATCTTAAGAAGAACCTGGTGTCCATTTCGGCAATGGAAGACAAAGGCTACAAGGTGGCATTCATCGATGACAAGGTACGTGTTTGGAAAAATATTTTTAAATATGCTTTCACTATTGGGTTCTAGGTTGACTCTTTATATCATGTTGGAGGAAGTCCATTGGGAGTCATGTCTTATGACACATCTCTACAATTTGAACTATGGCACTAGAGGTTTGCTTGTCTTCATTATAAGGCTCTACCTGATTTGAGACAGATGGTGACAAGGATGCCCAAGTTCAAAGTAGAGAATGAAGGTGTATGTCTAGGATTTGTAGAAGGAAAGCTCAAAAGGGGACCATTCCCCTCAAGCAATAGCAAGTCTACAAATATATTGTAGTTGGTTCACTCCGTCATATCTGGTATGATGCCTGTAAACTCTTTGGGAGGATATCTATATTATCTCACTTTTATAGATGATTATTCTCGCAAGACTTGGATATACTTCTTGAAAAGGAAGGATGAAGTGTTCACTTGGTTCCTTCACTTCAAATCCTTGATCGAAAATCAAACTGAGAAGAGAATCAAGATATTAAGGACTAATAATGGGACCAAGTATGAATCCAATGAATTCCATGACTTTTGCAAAGAAGCTAGAATTAAGAGGGAGACCACAACATCATACACTCCTGAGCAAAATGGTGTGGTTGAAAGGAAGAATCGTACGATTGTGGAAGCTTTTTATGCCATGATCCATGATCAAAGGCTTCCGAAGTTTCTATGGGCTGAAGCTACGAATACCACCTTATATGTTCAAAATTGATGCCCTCATCCATCATTGACTCAAAGACTCCTGAAGAAATTTTCACTGGTAAGAAACCTGATGTCTCTCATTTTAGAATTTTTGGAAGTCCCGTATATTTTCATGTGTCGAAAGAGAAAAGAAACAAATTGGGTGAATTTGGAAAGAAAGGAATATTTTTGGGCTATAGTGAAAATACTAAGGGCTATAGAATCTATGTGGTTGGTCAAAGGGAAGGTGAGATAAGTCATGATTTCACCTTTGACGAAGATATGACTCTTAGCAAGGTTGACAATATTTTTATTCCTAGGAAGGATAAAGATGCTGACCCCAGAAAACTAGATGAAAAGGAAGATGAAACAATGTCAGATGTTGAAGAAGCTATGGATCCTACTGATCCTCCTCCATAAGAGCCCCCCTCCTCTAGGAAGAGGCCCTCATGGCTTAGCGGGACTCTTGAAGATTTCGAGAGACATATTGCACCAAGAGAGACTTTCCGTGAAAGAAGGAAGCCAACCAGGTATAAGGGATACTTGACCATTATCAACATTATCATTCCAAACGAGCCTTCATCATTCGAAAAGGCCATGAAGCATCAAGTATGGAAGGATGCTATGAATGAAGAATACGAGTCCATCATGAAGAATGATGTATGGGATGTGGTCCCTAGACCCCAAGACAAATCAGTTGTTACCTCAAAATGGCTTTACAAAATCAAGCATGGAGCTAATGGGAGTGCTGAAAAGTACAAGGCTTGCTTTGTTGCTCGAGGCTTATCTCAAATGGAAGATGTGGATTATGATGAGATATTTGCACCTCTTGCCCAATACACCACCATTCACTCGATCATAGCCCTTACTGCTTTGGAAGGATGAAAACTAAATCAGATGGATATCAAGACCACATTCTTGCATGGTTCGATTAAAGAGGAAGTTTATGTGGAACAACCTGAAGGGTTTGAGGTTCATAATTGTGAATCTCATGTATGCAGGTTGAAGAAAGCTCTCTATGGGCTGAAGCAAGCACCCCCGAGTTTTGTATGAGAGTATCAATAGCTATTTGATGAAGCTGGGATTCAGTAGGAGTGAAGCCGGTCCAAACCTTTATTTTAAGGTTGAAGATGAGAAGCCTCTCATACTAGTGTTGTATGTTGATGACCTCTTTATAACTAGTGCAGACCCTCTCATTCACAAATGTAAGAGGGAGTTGGCTTCTAAATTTGAGATGAAAGACCTAGGACTGATGCACTACTTACTACAATTGGAGGTGTGGAAAAAGCCAAGAGAAATTTTCCCATCTTAAGGAAAATACATGGTGAAGATAATGGAGATATCTGGGATGGTGGACTGCAAGCCCATGACTACCTCAATTGAGCTTAACTTCAAGAAGTTATACAGTAGTGTTTCCAGACCTGTATTGGGAAATGCTTCTAAGTATCTTCAACTCATAGGAGCATTGATGTTCTTGGTGAACTCCCATCCAGATATATGTTTTGCAATCAACATGTTGAGCCAATAAATGGTTGAGCCTCATCACTCACATTGGATTGGTGCCAAGAATCTTCTGAGATATCTTCAGGCCACAATCACTCATGGAATGATATACACTACATGAGATGTGAGGTTGCATGGTTATTCTGATGTTGATTGGGCAGGCAGTGTGGTGGACCGAAAGAGCACTTCCGGGTGCTGTTTCTCTTTGGGTTCTAGTTCGATATCCTGGATGAGAAGGATGTAAAATTCGGTGGCTTTGAGCACCATTGAAGCCGAATATATTGCTGCGAGTATGGCATCCTGTGAAGCTGTCTAGTTGAGGAAGATATTTAGTGAGCTGTTTGGACATACGATGGATACTACTGTGATCCTCTACGATAACTAGAGTGGGATTCATTTATCAGAGAATCTCATATTTCATGATCGCTCCAAGCACATTGATATCAGGTACCACTTTATCCAGGATATGGTACAACGAGGAGCAATAAGGCTCCATCATATTGGGACTGATGAGCAGGTCGTCGACATTCTAACAAATCCCCTTGGAAAGGTCAAATTCTTGAATTTACGAGAATGACTAAGAGTCATGGAGAGACCCTCTTATGAGGGTCTTGTATGAAATGTAAATTGAACGCTGGGAGCTCCGGGGGGCTTGGGATACTTCTTGGAGTGATGAACAACCACAGGGTGAGTGTTTTAGCCTTCCCCTAGTGGGTTTCTATGTACAGGGTGAGTGGTTTAGCATTCCCCTGTGATACCCCGTGGCGACATGTAGGCAGTATGAGTGGTTCATCCTTCTCCTGCTGAGACATCCTACCCATTCAGTCTGGGACTCATGGGAAGTACCTCTCACCTGGCCAATGAGTAGGGATATGAGGATAGGACCATAGTAGTACTGATGGATGCATCGTGTAACTACTGTACTCCTCATGCTAGGATGATATTGATATGGGATGAATTGGAACTGACTTCAGGTCAATAAGAGTGGTATGAGTCACTCTCTTTATTTGTAACTGATTTTGGATCAGTAAGAGTTGTATGACCTACTCTCTTCATTGGGACTAACTTCGGGTCAGTAAGAGTGCTATGTGACACTCTCTATATGGGCTGACTTTGGGTCGGTAGAGAATGGTATGATACATTTTCGATCACTTCTTCTTCTTCATAGTTCAACAGAGCAAAGCAGTGCAAAGTAGTGCATTGATGGCAGAGATAGTACCAACAAACAAATGTATTAGCAAATGGAGTTCTCCCTAGTTGAGAGGGAGTGTTAAAATAGGAAACTAGGGCCAAACTCCATGTGGGTCACCTTATTTATGGCAGTTGATATTTTTATTGGATTCTGCTCACCGAGAAGTGTATGATTGACCTAACAATCATCTGATTCTGACATGTATTCATGGAGATATGAATTTATTTGTATTCTCTATAATTTGTCAAGGTCGTCCAGCAAGAAAAAGAGTGTTTTACACCCCCAACTTATCCTCAATGTTTCCTATAAAAGGAGGAGACCTTGTGGCATTATTCCACTCATCTCATCACTCATTCTTCTCTCTCTCCTACGCATTAAATGAGGAGGTCCCTCACACGTGTGGCTAGAAGAAGGAGGATGCAGATTAGGGCAGTGTTGACTTGGGTTGACCGAGGTGCAGGAAGGTTGATTCTTGGCAGCATTGACCAGTGTGGGGACATATTTGACTGAGGTTTGGGTTGGGCAGCCTCTCCTAGGCTAGCCACATTTCTGATCAGCAATTCAAACCTCTATTTGACCACCATTTAACCAATGTTGACTGTGAAGGGTCGATTGCAGACCTGTCCCTACATTGATTGCAGTTTGACCATCATTTCAGACTGTTTTGGGATGTATATTCTTGTTGTTGGAGGCCAAGTTGACAGAGGTTGACTTGAGCTCAATTGTGACCTGTTTGACCAGCCTTGACTTTGTTGGTTAGGGTTTTGTTGCAACTGTCATAAAATTACATATTTGTGTAATTGTACTATCTCTTTCTCTCTCTGTCTGCTGAATTATTGAAGAATATAAGAAGAATTGATCAACGGTTTCCCCTTATTGGGGTTTGTCCCTGGCTGGTGCCATATCTTGTGTCCTCTTATCTTGGCTTGTTTTCTACTATTTATATTTATGTTCTATTTGCATTTTACTATCATGCTGATGTGATTGCTATTATGGAAATTGATATTGGGCTAATAAGAAAATTTTAAGTAAATTTCTCTTAAGAATAAACATACCATAATTTAACACTTGCACTGCTGCTAAAACAATAACAATTTCCATGCTTTCAACTTCATCAAGAATTTGTTGGCAACCCTTACAAAATTTCATTGTGAAAATAGATGATGCCATTTCTATAATCACTGCCAACATCTCTAATTCAATTTCCTTATTGAAATGGAGTTGTTATTTAACCAAGGCAAGTTGTTTCTTCAATTCCTCATTCCCCTCCTCAGGTTTTCAATTTGAATGAGAGGGTCAATTTCTGTCTTACCTAGTGAATTAATAGCCTCTTATTGTTCTGTCTGCTCTTCTGTTACTGGTTCTCCTATTGATTCTTCTTTCTCCTACCATTTCTCTGGTTCTTCTCCAGGTTCTAGTGCGATAATCAAGATTTCAGATGTAGAGGGTCCTTCTTTTGCAGACTTCTTCTGCTTTTATTTGTCTTGTTGTTCCTGAAGCTCATCAGGTTTAGCTATATCAACAAATTCCTCCTCAGCTACAATAATAAGTTTTTTAGATGCCGGAGTCTCTTCTCGTGTAAAAACTACTCGCACCCTCTTCTTGGGGGTTCTCCCACCAATTAGCATTCTCAATTTACTTTTTTCCACCCTTACCTTTTCTGGGACACCCTTAATCCCTTCAGGGGTCATCGCTTCCTTGGCTCCATTTTCAGGCATAGCTATCTTTCCGACAATTTCTTCCTCCAACAATTCCTCTTCAATTAGGCACCCACCTTGATTTTCCTCTAACAACTCGCTAGACATCTCCACATGTTCTTCTATTTGCTCATTTCCCCCCTGTGAAGATAAATTGGGAGAAGTTATGTTGGAACTACATATTTTAGGGTTCTGACGATCAGTCTTAAGAGGTGTACCAGCCATGCTCTGCTTAGAGGTTGTGGTTATCTTTCTCTTGGAAGATGTAGCAGTTTTAGCAACGAGTGTTGTTTTAGCGTTGGGTGTTGTTTCAATGCTAGGTGTTGCTTCAACACTAGATGTTTCGTCAACACTTCCCTCACACTCTTCACTTGCACCTGCACATGGTCCCATTATCAAACCATGGCACGAGATTCCTTGTTTTTGTAGTGAATGCATAATAATCAATTTAATGAGCACATGGCAGGTGAGGCAAGTTTCTAGATGTTTCTCCCCTTTCACAACCTCTGTCATGTGTCGTAATGACTTCAACAAGTAGTATGGTAGAATAATCAACCGCACCATCCTTAGGTGTGCCAAAAATTGGAAGCGATAATTGAAAACAATCCCAAAATGACCTTCACAGGTAATGAATTTTTGGATCAAGAGGGATACATTATCTCAAGGGTGAGGAAGAGATGTTCTATCAAAACCCCTACCCTTGGGCCTCAATTCTTATCCTTCTTGTAAAAATATGGCCTTGGATTTATGATTGCACACTTTCCTTGAGAACCATTGGTCTTGATTCCTTGGCAGCCCCATCACTCTGGTGATAATTTCTTCTATAAAAACAATCCTAAGCCCTTGACCACAAAGTGTTGTTCAGTTGAGGCTTGGGCAAATTTTAAAGAAACCAATTCACTGAAACACTGTAATCTTTTAATTTAGCTCAACCATCCAACATTTTAGAAGATTTCCAATGCTTTCAGATGTTTTAACATCACATTAATAGAGTTAGTTTCATATCTGACCATTGTTCCACCCATAGCTACTCATAACCACACTACTTAATACTGCTAGGAACCTATTACATAGCTGCTTCAGTGCACACATATGCTTTTCTTAGGAGAGAATGTCAAGGTGTCAGAATTATCAACAGTTACTCCTCCTTATTACCTAATCAGGGTTTTTAATTCAAAAGGACTTTATGCACAATTGCATTGATCTCCAAATGTAACAACAAGAATAATAAAGGAAAAAGTAATAATGATAAAGGAATATTGGTATCAACGACGACAATTACATTGGTTTAATCATAAAAAGTAATGATGTTAGAATGCCCTAATCATGAACTATTATGGCAAGGTGAGGTCTATATTGATTGGATGAATAAATTTGGGTGAAATTATCATGCATCATTTTAATGATACACTCCTCCCCTGCTAATTGTAACTATCATCCTTATCGTGTGTATCTAATTTTATAATGTCACTTCTTAAGTGCCAAATCTTCAAATAATTGGCAAAAGACACATACCTGTCCTTAGCTTACCATTGTGATATCATGGGACTATACGACCGAATGTTGTGAAAGTCACTTTGTGGTACAAATTCAACGACGAAATTTTCTTGATATTCTATGATGAAGAATTATATTGCATCAGCACTAAGAAGTTTTCTATTCTTGTTCATATGTTTGACTATAACAACAAAATACAAATGGATCTCAGGTTGAACTTAAATATGAACCAGAGAAATTTGAAATAGGATTTGTAACAACAAATCTTGAAATAAAAACAATTCAAGAAAGAAAATTATTGGAATGTTGTTACAGAAAAATCAAAGGGTGTTGATCGCCAACAAGCTAGTTTTCGATCATCACAATTATCCAATAACCCCCCAAAAGGGTTTTCACCATTGAATAATTTATTTTTCTTTATTTTTATTTTTATTTTACTCTTATCTCTCTCTCTCTCTCTCTCTCTCTCTCTCTATATATATATATATATATATATTAAGTTTCAAAGAAACTAAGTTATTGGCAACACAGGAGGATCCTCCTCTACTCCAACAACTTCAAGGTCTAAATTTGTAGCAGAGACAACATTCACAAATGAATCTTGTTGTCAAAGACTGCTTCTACCTAATAACGACCTAACCACTTGGTTTGTAGCTTTCCTTTAAAATCCTTAAACATTGGATCATAGAGTAAATCCCAATTACCCTTCCAAAATAACTTATTTTTAATAAACTTATCATGCCACCTAACTCATTGCTGCTGCATGATATCTATTCATCGCACAACATCTAGGAAATTTTCATCCAACTCCATTAGTTGTTTTAGCCTATACTCTTGAGTTGCAGTTAAATTTAGATCCGCTTCCAAGGAAATCCTTAATGTTTTAATCTCAAACTCAACGGAGAAGATGGGATTCCTACCAAAAACTAGTTCATAAGGGGAAAAGCCCATGGTATTCCTCCAAGTGGTCTTGTAATCCCACAATACCTCATAAAGCCTCTCCACCCAATCTTTTCTATGTCCTGCCAATTTTTTTATAAGAATAGCTTCAAGTATTTTATTGGTACTCTCCACCAGTCTATTTGCTTGAGTATGATAAGATGAGGTAACTTTATGATGGAATCCATATTTCTTGATAGGCTCTTGTATTAGCTGAGAGGTGAACTGCACTATTCCATCTATCACTATTTCTCTAGGAACTCCATACCAAGCAAATATTTATTCAAATAAAAAAATTGCAACAACACAATCAGTTGCTCTGATAAGTTCTCTAGCTTCCACCCACTTGGTCACAATATATGTATAGACAAGGATGTAAACCTTATGATAAGATGAGGGATTTATTGGTCCCACAAAATCTAATTCCCATTTCTCAAACGGTTCCAGTACCAGCTGGGTCTGTAACGACATCTCCTTAGATTGTATTGGATGACCCATCCTTTGATAATTGTCACAACCCTGAACATACCTTCTTGCATCTCGAAATATGGTGGGCCAAAAATAGCCCATTTGCAACTTCTTATGAGCTGTCCTACTATTTGTAAAATTCCCTCCACAAGGTCCATTGTGACAGGCCTCGAGGATATCATGGATTTCATCCTCCCTCACACATCTCTTGATTTGCTGATTAAAACCTGTATGAAAGAGGTTTCCATCCATCCAAAAATATCTGACACTTTGTCGTATAATTTTCTTCTTTTCTCTGGGGGAAAGTTGATGAGGCAAATTCCCTAGAGCAAGATTAGTAGCAATATTTGCATACCAGGGTGAATAAGTGGATATTGCAAATAGATATTCATCTGGAAAAGAATCCTCAACAGGTAGATCGTCAATAGCATTAGTAAATCTAGAAAGAAATAATGGAACACAATTATTTTTTCTAGACTTATCTATAATAATAACATCAAATTCTTAGAGTAATAACAACCACCTAGTAATCTTAGCATTGGTAATAGTTTTGTTTATTAAGAACCTGACAGATGGATGTTATTTATGAACAAAAGTCTGGTAACCAGTGATATGTGCCTAAATTTATTAATAGCGTGTACAACAACTAGAAATTCTCTCTGTAAAAATATAATTTACCTTTGCGGGAGCTAAATTCTTACTGATGTAATATGTGACATATGGTTTGTTTCCTTCCTTTTGACCGAGCACAAAACCAATTGTTGTATCATAGGCATCAGTACAAATTTGGAACAATAGGTTCTAGTATGATCATCTCAAAACAAGAGTTGTTGTTACACGTTTCTTCAATTCTGCGAAAGCACTGTCACACTTATCAGTTCACTGAAAATATTTATCTTTTCCTAGGAAAATGTGTACCTCTTTTTGTGTTTTAGGAGTGGGAACTCTTAATATTACCTCTATATTTGTCTGATTCAATTAAATGCCTATAGCAGAAAGGTAATGTGCTAGAACAATACCCTCAGTCATCATCATATGTCATTTTTAAGTGCTGAGACAAAGGTGGGTCTGAATTAACCATATTAGCAAAAATTCCCAATACCACCATCTAAAAGGTTGCTGGTGCATTACATAGTCCAAAAGGTAAAAATTTATAAGCATAAGTATCCCAAGGGCAAGTAAAGGTAGTTTTATCTTGGTCTTCAGGTATATAGGATTTGATCAATAAAGGGAAATGGAAAATGGTCCTTTTGAGTGGCTTTATTCAACTCCTTATAATCTACACAAATTATCCACTTCCCATTTTTCTTAGGTACAACAACTAGTGGAGATACTCACTAACTGTCTCGAATATGATAGATGAAGCCTACATCTAAAATTGCTTGGAGTTATTCTTTCACAATGCCCTTCAAAGTTGGGTTCATTCTTCATTGAGGTTTCCTGACAGGTCAAGATCCTTCCTTTAAATAAATGTGATGTGTACATGGCTTAGGATGAATTCTCTTCATGTCTTTATAATCCCATGTGAAGGATTCCATATATTTCTTGAGTAACAACACTAATTTTTTTTTTGACCTGTTCAACAGATAAATTAGGATTGATGTTAAGGGTTTTTTAGGCTCAATTTCTATTGGTACACTTTCAAGGCCGAAGGTAGTAGGTATATCATGTGTAACAATTTCATTAAGAGGATCCTTCTTGTTAGATTCATCTATTGCATTGTTTAATAACTAGGATGTACACGGTGTAACAACAAACAAGTCACTAATTAAATTATTGATGACATCATCCTCAATTTCACTTTTAAATTGTAAATATTTACTTATAGTGAGTACTACATGAGCATCCATTTCTTCCAATTCAATTCCGTGTCCAAAGGGCTTTCATTTTTAACACCTGGTTTAATAGGAGGATATAGGACAAGATTCTTGGTTGTATATCAATTTGAAATAATCATACACCCATATCTACATCCTATATAAACATCAACAATTGCCAACCATGGTGTCCCTAATATTAAGGAGTGTCCATGCAAACATGTATTAAGTTGAAGCACCATGAAATTGAATGGGTATGGCCAAGAGTCAACTACAATAATGAGAACTTCTAATATCCCTTTTGGTCAAATCTTGGACCTATCAGCCAATTCTAAAACAATAGGAGTTGGTCTTAAATTACTTAGCCCAAATAGTCCCATTGTTTCCTTAGTCATTATATTGATGACCACTCCTAAATTAATGAAGGTATTAAGAATAATCATTCCAACAATAGTTACAGTTACAGTGGGGTTTCTAGGGTCCTCATACTTAGTAGGCACATTATTTCCTGATATTAAGTTAGATAGTTTGCTAATAACGTGCATAGTAGGAGGGTCCCAAGGTTTCCTACCTGGATTTTTAACACACATTTCTTTAACTGCCTTAGCATAAATAGGGAATTCCCGAATTACTTGAAGCAAAGGAATATGAACATGCAATTTTTTCAACTCTGTTAAAAGAACAAACTTAAGTTGGAGCACATTTTTAGCCTCATTCGATCTTTCCAGATAAGATGGACTCAAAGAAGTCTCATTCCTAGTAGTTATTTCACGTTTCATAATATGAGAAACATATGTTGTTATAGTGGATTTTGTTGTTACAGGGGCAATGTTGATTGTTATAGGAGCACTGCTACCTATTACAGTCACATCCACGATTTTAGCACTTTGTACATCATCGACTATTATAGCCTGTTGTTTCCTTATAAAACCTTGCGCCTCATCTCCTTTCCCTAACGAAGTTTCTTCCTCATTTTCTATTATAACGGGTGGAGGAGTAGGGTTTACTGTCCTACCTGAGCGAAGTTGGATTTCATTTACATTCAATTGGTGAAATGCTGTAAGTAGGAAAAAATGAAGATTCTACCTACTGTACTGCCTTATTATTAGGATTAATATTGGGTTGTGGAGGAAGCTAAGGGTGTAAAGGAGGAACACTCATAGGCACATTGGAAGGAAGTTTTAGTGGTTGCTGCATCATAAGCATCTGGTTTGGGAGAACAAGTCCTCACCAAAGTTGAGGCTATACATGAACATGCCACTAAGGCCAAGGAAAGTATTTTGAGCATGAGAAGGGTTGGGATTCTGCCATGAAATTGTTGGATATTGAAATTTTTGAGGTGGTTGTTGAACATTATATATATTAGACCAAGAATTAAAGGGAGAAAGAGAGTCTTACATTATACTCGGTGGTTGATATTTCTAAGGCTTCTTGACCCCAACAAAGTAGGTTTCTTAACATATTCTCCTCCTTCCTTATAAATCACCTTCAACCCTGGTAAATAAGTACATTGATTAGTAAAATGACCTCGTTCACATATGGTGCAACTATTCAGTGGACACTCCCTCAAAGGATGCTTTTTTCTGCATTGAGAGAAGAAAATGGCAAATGCTTGCTCAAATTCTCTCTATTTCTATTTTTCCTGCATCATATCAAGATGATAATACATCAAACTCATAATGTCAGTTTTGAAATTTTCTAATAAATTTCCAATTTCTGTACAAGTTGCTCCATTATTTTTTGTCTTCAAAATCTCGACAGAGGGATCTTATGCTATGGTCTGATTTCTAGCAGATCCTCTTAAACACCTTCGATAAATTTTAACCACTTCATCATAGGGTTCCATAGATATATCTTCTTTCCCTAAGAGGTTCAATGTATTTAGGAAGTCCTCCCTCATCCCTTTAATCGAAATGGTTTTCACTATCTCCTTATCCAAATCACTATACTAAGACCTTTGAAAATTATACTTAAGACACTCCATGTTGAAATTTGGTACCGGAGGACAGGTGGTTCCCTTAGGCTTTGATCTTTGGCCTAGGGAAAAATGTCCAAAAGATTTTTATTTTTCTCCTAAAGTGACTTTATAATTTTTATAAAGTTAAAATCTAATTTAAAAGTGACTTTAAGTGATAAAGTTACTAAGTCTAATTTTAAAGTGACTTTTATAAAGTCAATGAAAAATTAGAAAGGAAAAGTGACTTTGGAAATAAATAACTAAGTGGGTCTTTATTAAAGTGGGTGAATTAAAAAATAGAAAGTGAGATTTAAATGTGCATTTAATCTCAGCCATTGATCTAAACCTATTTTAGCCATTGGATTTAGAGATCACCCAAAAGTCACTTGGATCACCCAAAAGTCACTTGGAGCTATATTAAAGGACGAAAATGAGGAAAAGATCATTCATTCTTTCATGAGCAGATTGGGAGAAGGAGAGCAAACGAGCAAGGGAGATTTCTGGACAAGAAGGAGAAAGAGGCAGCAATTTGGCACACATACTAGGCAGCTCTTCAGCAAAATCAGAACAACAGAAAGACAAGCAGAACAGCAGCAAGAACAAGCAGAAAAAGCTGATTTTTTGCTGAAAACTGAGAAGTTTCCAGGTGGTCTGTTGGGCTGAAAACGGATAAGTTTGCTTGCTGAAAAAAAAAATATTTTGCTGAAATTTTCTTGCTGTAAAAAGGCTTC